>CAJQZM010013358.1:0-19492 GCA_907164665.1 Colias nastes
GAAAAAGAAACAAAATAAGCCAGCAGAACTAAGAATCTAGACAATGTACCTTGTATAACTACGAAAGATAATAATGGAACAAAAATTAATTTTTTCACGATATTTTTCATTGGTTTTTTTTTATTTACAGATTAACCTTCGTGTTTGCAGCGTCCACTGAAACAAGATTTTTTTATCCATATGGTGATTGAGATTATTTAAGGTTAATAATAAACGAATCACGAGACACGAAGACTGATTATCGACTGATTAATTTGATTAGTGCCAATATAAAACATAAAAAAGACTTCTTATTCTTGAATCTTGATAGTAATTAACCCTTTAGATAAATAATAATAATGTGATGGCTTAAGCCCGAACTGATTGTGATAATTTAGTTTGAATTATATTTATTATGTGTGCCTGCGTACTTTTTTTTCGCCATGTAAACGCACCCTTTCCCTTTTTAGGTATTCGGTTGTGTGACTGTCCCTATATTACGGAGCTGAATTTTTTAAATATTTGAGTAGATTTTACATTTAATGCCCTTCAAATCAGTCCCTTTAATGGAGAATAATACATAAGTGTTATATTTGTTGCCTTTTCTCTAAAAAAGTATCTAACATTAATTTAAATGTAAAGATAATAATGACAGTTAAAGTACCAGAGTCACAATACTGAATGTACTATTGTTTTTTTTAATTAGCTTAGATCCAAAAGTTGGGAATAGTGAGTGTTTAAAATATACAAAATAACGATTTTAAGTTAATAAATAAACAATATCTAAAAATTCTTATATTTTGCACTGTTTTTCCAGCTACTGAATATAGTCACACAACTGATATAAAATTGCGAGACTTTCCATTGTGTCCTATTGACAACGGACCACTTTGGTCACGACACCTGGTGTTCAAAAAAAGAACTAGTTTTAGTGTGCACTTAAGTACACAAGTATATTACCGAATCTATTAAAAAAAATTTTTTTTTTTAAATTAATAAAAATTCTTTAAAATTTCGTACTAAAAATAAAAGTAGAGTTTATTCAAACTCAAACTCAAACTCAAACATTTATTTATTCAATTAGGCTTCTTCGAGAAGCACTTTTGAAACGTCAATACATATTTTTATCATTTACCACCGATTCGGAAAGCAGTATCTATGGAGAAGAATCGGCAAGAAACTCCATAGTTGCTCTTTTAAATCATTTCAGTATTACAATAATTTAATTTTACAAAATATGTAAGTAACCGTACGTATATATTATCATAATATGCCAAAGAACTGTCCTGCGGTTTTTACGCGACAACCCTCCATGGGTTTTTATCTTCCATATATTCCTTAATGCTGTAATAGGCTCTCTGAACTAAGACGTTTTTTACATAATTCTTGAATTTAGCACTACTAAACTCTTTAATACTATGAGGAATTTTGTTGTAAAAAAGTATACCTTGACCCATAAATGAATTTTTAACTTTAGCTAACCGGTAAAATGGCATTTCAATTTTATTTCTGTTCCTTGTGCCATAACAGTGTCTATCTCCTACTCTTGTGTGTAAGTCTGCGTTTTTGTGTACATATAAAATATTATTAAATATATACTGTGATGGTACAGTGAGGATACCAGTATTCTTAAAGAGACCTCTTAGTGAGTCCCTAGCACGTAAATTATATATAGAGCGTATGGCTCTTTTCTGTAATATAAATATAGTTTCTATATCTGCAGCCCTGCCCCATAGCAGAATTCCATAGGACATAATGCTATGAAAGTAGCTAAAATAAACCAATCTAGCCGTGTCTACATCGGTGAGATGCCTTATTCTTCGAACTGCATATGCAGCTGAACTAAGCTTAGCAGCGGTGGCGGCAACATGGGCCCCCCATTGTAACTTCTCATCTAGTGTCAATCCAAGAAAAACAGTAGAATCCACAGGGTATAATACCTCCCCGTTTAAAATAATATCCCTTTTCACCTTCTTTACATTTGGAAGGATAAATTCTACACAATTTGTTTTTTTTGCATTTAATAATATTGTGCGGTGAACGGTTGTAGTAGTAAATCTCATACGAATTTAGAAGTTAGTTTTCATGCTATACCTAAACCTGGTAGCAGTTTTGTTTATGTTGTAAATTATTTCGGAAAAAAAGAAAAAGTAGATCGATGTAAAGCCTGGCAGCGTGCTTTAAAATTGAAAAATATAAATCCGCATATGAGAGTGTGTTCATTACTTTTTCAAAGGAATGATTTTATTGTACCAAGTAAGTTGACAATGTTTAACCTCAAATATAAATGTAAATATAAATCTAAAACTAATTGAAAAATTTGTTTTTCAGGTGTTATTACTAAAAAGATGACTTTAAAAAAAACATGTGTTCCATCGTGTAATCTACCAAGCTCTGCTAGAGAATCAAATAAAGCTAAAAAAAATATAGAGGCACGACATCAGCGTCTAGTAAATCGGAGTTTAAAGAAGGATACTGTGAAAAAACATAATGATATTAATGAGGATTCATTAATCCATTCATGATCCAACAAATTGAAAAAAATCATTTATAGAAAACATAAATAATTAAAATTGATGACACTAATTCGATGTAAACTTATGGTTAATTCTTTTGTTGCACACAATACGTAGCCATGTTTTTTAAGCCCCGCCCACTGGTCCGTTGTCAATTATTTTTACAGTTTTCTCATTTTAAACCCATCATACTATAAAAAAAAATATATTTTTCAAGGAGGGGGTACATTTTTGTGAAAATGCCCTAACACCACAGACTAATAATAATATACTACTATCTTAGATCATTAAGTAATGGATAACACTCGCAGGCGTTTCCCCTTTTGCCGAGGTATAAGATTATTCGAATCGAAAAATCTTATGCTTTCATAAAAACTACTTGCGTAATCGATTACAAACACTCTGCGTATTCGTAAAACATCGAAAGGACGTCTGCGAGTGCTCCGCTAAAAATGCCGTTTTGCACTGTCAAGTCTTGCAGAAGCAATTCAAACGTGTCGAATATTAAAAAAGATGGAATAACCTTTCATTTGTGTATATTTTTTTATTTTTTTAACGTACATTTCTAATTAAATGCAATTTCTAATAATCGTCGATGTATCGTTTAGCGATATGATCAAGACAAATAATCGAGTCATGTTTACTCGATCATTGATGCGGCCCCACGAGACTATCATGGAAAGAAAATATACAAATTTAATCTTTATGAACTAAGAGATAAAGTTGAATTTAAAACGCGATAATGAACCGCATTCCTTACGAGACTATCTTTTAAAGAAATACAAATTTAATCTTTATGATCTAAGTTATAAAGTTGAATTTAGAACGCGATATTGAACCGCATCCCCACGAGACAACTTGGAATGAAATACAAATTTAATCTTTATGAACTTTTTTTTTTTTTTTTTTTTTTATGCTATAGGATAGCAAACGAGCAGACGCGTCGCCTGGTGTTAAGCGATACACGCCGCCCATAAGCATCCACTCCACTGGGAAGTGGATGTGTTGCTGTCCTCAAAGGGATTTGGAAGGAGTTAGGTAGAAGGGGCGAGGATGGGAGGGAATGAGGATAGGGAAGGAGAGGATGGGTAGGGGATGGGAAGGGATGTGGGCCTCCGGACCCCTCACTCACCGTACGGAACGCGACAGTAAACTGTCACTATGGCGCCGATATTCTGTGAGGGTGTGGTACCTTCCCCGGTGCGAGCGTGGCCCAATTCGTGCCGAAGCATGCTCGACTCCCACTCAGGGATAGAGTTGAATTTAAAAACTCGTCGCTTAAAAGGTCGTAAATTTTTACGACTTTCGTGACACAAATTATTTTTGTGAATGTGTGATTGTGTTTCAATAGTGTGAGTTACCCTCCCCGCACCAAAATCAGCAGAAAGTTTAGTTAGAACATTTGCCAGCGTACTCCATCCATTACTTAATGATCTAAGACTACTATAAATCACTAAAAAAATGTATAGTTAAATTTTATTGATGGCTATTTACATATTGATTTAGCTGCAAATTTATAATATCACAATAATATACAAACTAGCGCCATCTACATCAATATCAGATTTAGTATCAGAATAAACACTATAATATATATATATTATGCTCCATTAGTATGTACGATAGGAAATCCGTGACACCCTATATACATTTATATGTCTGTATAATGCATAGATATGCATACAAATATTGACACTAATACTAGGTAATTTAATTCTGGATTGAAAAGTAGGTTTTTAATAAATAAGCACTCTTGGAACAATTATTGATTTATTTATTTAATAAATGAAACGATACCAATTTAAATTTCGCGCTGTTTATGTATGATGTGCGCATGCACAGGTTTTATTTATTTTATAATTAATAATAAAATAAATAATTTAACAATTTCAATGATGGACCTATGTCCTATACGTATACGGACCTAACGATAAAGAATACAATTTTGATTAAATTCGCCAATTTTGCTATGGATGAGGTCTTCTTGGATGAGGTGCTAAAGTGTACTTTTTTATACTCAAAATTAAAAAAAAAATTATTATAAAAAAACTAAAGGGGACCTAACAAAGAAATTGTGGGACCTTAAAGGACCTAACGGAGACCTATCGATTAAGTTCATTTTAGACCTAAAATTCTATGGATGAGTTGCTAAAGTGTATTTTTTTTATACCCAAAATTTAAAAAATTATTTATAAAAAAACTAAAGGGGACCTAACAAAAAAATTGTGAGACCTTAAAGGACCTAACGGAGACCTATCGATTAAGGTCATTTTCGACCCAAAATTCCATTGATGGGGTGCTAAATTTGCATTGGTTATTGTTCTGCCATCATTTTGTTTATTAAAATCACAGAATAAAAATATAAATTTTAAAAACAAACATCACAATTTTAATTCTCTGTGGCGTTGAAGCTTTTATAATCTGTCAAATGTGTATAAACTATAAACGTCATTGATTTTGTTTATTTATAGTCGCAGCATTCGCAGTGCAAAAACAAATTGAAAAAAATAGTTTTAATTCAAACAATAATTACATATTTGATCTTGTGTATATTAGCTTTAAATATTTAACTCCAATATGGATCCCGTGTACAATGATATATGCTATGGATGCTTGAATTCGGAACGAAAAATATCGATTATTAACGACACTACTTTGAAGGAATGTTTTTTAGATATTTTGAAAAATCAGGTAATTGGGCTATTAATTTTAGAATATAACAATTTTATAACAAATAAAACGTGTACATATAACTTAAAAAATATGCATATAACTATAAATACATATAACTTATTAAATGTTTTAAAAATGGACTAAAATTGCTATAAATAGGCTACAATTATTTATTGTTATTGCAATTTTTTACATTTCATACATCAATAAAATCTGCATTTAAAATGTACATAATTTTTACTGTGTAATGTATCTACAAACAACCAGTCATAATTAATTCTGTTAATTTAGATACAAAACAGCTTTATTGGTTTTTCTTTTTCATCATCATCATCATCACCAGCCCATATACGTTCCCACTGCTGTGACCGGGCCTCACTTAAGGGATCAGACAATAATCCACCATGCTGGCCAAGTGCGGTCTGGCAGATGTCACATGTTGTCGAACTTTTGATTCTTAGACATGTTGGTTTCCTCACTATATTTTCCTTCACCGTTTGAGAAGTGGTGATGTTATAACATCCGCAGATAAATTGAAAAACAAATTTATTTCCTGCATGCCCGCCTGGTCTCAAATCCGGCTCTTATAGATTTGAAGACTTAGATCTCAACACTGAGCTACCGTTGCTAATTGATTTATTATGTACAGTTAATTAACTTATTGTAATATTAAATTTCAGGATGCAAAAATGAAGTTGATACAGCTTTGCTTTGAATGTGTAGCGATATTGGTAAAAATTAAAAAGTTCCAACAGAAAGTTGTATTTAGCGCACAGAAGATTTTGAATGAATGTGTCAAGAAGGTAAAGTTTTATTATATAACTACCTTTGCCCTGCTTTGCCATTGCTCCGCTCCTTTTGGTCTTAGCGAGATGATATATAGCCTTCTTTAATAAATGGGCTATCTAACACCAAAATAATTTTTCAAATTGGAGCAGTAGTTCCTGAGATTAGCTTGTTCAAACAGACAAACAAACTCTTAGCTTCATAATATTAGTATAGATAAAACTAGCTTTGCCTTCAGTGGTTGTAGTATTTACAAACACAGTCCTCACTACACAACCTCTCACATTATTGTTAGTAAAGCACCCTAAATGTGCTAGCTGATAATTTTCCCAGGAAATTTATAAAATTTCGTAGGTTTCTAAACGAGAGTTAACTTGTGTTATTTTATTCCCATATTTTCGCTTATTTATCAATTTTCCACATCTAGTGGACATTTAAAAAGTAACAGATATCCATTTGTTAGATAAACAATAAACGAATCACAGAAGAGTTTTAATTTTACGCTTCTTTAAAATACGACAAAAGGCACATTGATTTAACGCATGAGTTCGTTAACTTCATCAATTTTCGAAAATATGGACGAAAAATACAATTTGTCTCGTATTTAGAATCCTCCGATAAAAAATTTTCAAAACTTGCGTATAGCGCCCGGCAATTGGCAAACTTCTTGGCAAAAAAGTAGCGTGGAGAGGGAAGTTTGCGCATCAAGTTTTAGTACATTTTTATATGCGCAAGCTTCCCCCACTACGTTAAAAAGTGGTCTAGTTACGTGCCGACAACTATATCTTGTTATCTTCAAGTGACATAGACCTGAGAGAAGGTTACCTACGAACAACATTTGCCACGTCATACTGTATATTTAAATAAGTATTTTTTTTTATATTCCAGAGTCTATCACAAACAACATTACAATCAAAAGCAATATTTTCTATATCAATCTCCAATGAAGATAAAACAGATACACACTATGAAATAATAGATACAATAAAAGATGAAATTAATGATGACATTACAGACATTACTGACATTAATAACATTAAAGACATAAACATTAGAGGCATTAACATTAAGGACATTAAAAACATTAAAGACATTAACATTAACGACACAGAATATAACGACAATGATTCCACAAATGAAGCTGAAATAGAAACTCCTATAGATTGTAATGATTCAAAAGAAAGGGACATCTATAAGGAGGTTAGGTTAAGTAAGAAAGAGATGGCAGAAGAACGGCAATATATTAGAGCGAGTGAGGAATATGTAAATGCAATGTTTAAATGTGATCTATGTGTGAGTACATTCACAAATAGAGACGATTTAGACGAACATACTAGTGGGAAGCATGAAACGGTAAGAGATCTTTTTTCCTACTAATATTATAAATGCGAAAGTTTGTGAGGATGGATGTATGTGTTTGTATGTTTGTTACTCTTTCACGCAAATACTACTGAACCGATTACAATGAAATTTAGCACTCCTATAGAGGGTAACTTGGATTACCACATAGGATAGTGATTTCTGGGATAAAAATCCCAGAAATTACACAGCAACGGGAACTATGCGGGTTTTCTTTGAAAACGGGGGCGAAGACGAGAGCGGAAAGCTTTTTTTTGTTTTTTTAACTTTAGTAATTACTAACGATCCCACCCCGCTTCGCTCGTGGTACTTATTTACATTTTCTCTCCATCCTCGTACTTCAAGGAGTATTATAAAAAAAGAATTAATGAAATCGGTTCAGCTGTTCTCGAGTTTTGCGCTTAGAAACACATTTTTATTATATAGAAGATTATTATAAATAATACTATGTGCATTTTGTTTACAGAAATCAAAATACCAATGCACAATATGTAAATGTGCATTCAATTCGACGATATCGTTCAAATATCACAATAAGAGACACAGACTGAGGTTCCAATGTAATGCTTGTGACAAACGTTTTGTGTATAAGAGAGATGTGGTCAAACATTATAATATGGTGCATTGTGTGGGGTGAGTTTTGAAGATAAATAATAAATAAATATTTCAGGACAATTTTCACACACGGCACGATCTGATCCCATACTAAGCTTTCGATTGTGTTATGGTAACCAGATGGCTGATAAACATACATATATAATTTTAAATAAATATGTACTTATATAGATAATCAACACCCAGACACAGAGCAAACATCTATGTTCATCACACAAACATTTGCCCCGTGTGGGAATCGAACCCACGACCTCTGGCTTGGAAGGCAGGGTCACTACCAACCAAGCCAACCGGTCAGTCAAGATTCTTTATTCATTCATTCATTCATTCGTTCATTCATTCGTTCAATTGTTATTTATAATGAAATAGTATTGAAGATTCATTAATAATATGTTTGTTGAAGTGAAACTTCTTTAGGCGCGTTGAGAGTAAAATTTCAACATGCGTCGCGACTCGCGACATGGCAATACCGTCACGTCATAGAGTAAGGCGACGATTTTGGTATCTTTGAATCTTACCGAAGAAGTTTCACTTCTGAGACTTGTCGTGCTCGCCACATATACGTTATTTTTATCATTTATTCAGTTTTTTTACTGACTTCTTAAATTGAAGAGGACATGTTTCATATTATATTACTAGCTTACCGCCCGCGGCTTCGCCCGCTTTGTCTAAAACCTAATAAATTATTTAAAGCTTCACGCGTCCTACGTACATTATTTGCTCGTAACTAAATCAGTATGTTATAGTAGGACGCGTGAGGGGATACAAAAACCTTCCTCTTGAATCAATTCATAAAGGAGGGTGAAAATACAATAATTTCATGAATTTATTTTATTAAAGTGCGTTTTCTTAGTTTTTTAAACTATTATTTAGTACTTTTGAATACGACTTGTTAAGGCTTTAGATTTTCTTTATATAACTTTTTGTAATGTAATATGAATTTTTATATTTTTTTCAGAATTGAACAGTATTCACATGATAATGAAGAAAATAACTTGATTGTACAAACAGAGAGTGTTTCTGAAGTCAGGTAAATATATATCATACTATAAAGAGCGTAAGTGCCGAGCACACGTGTTAGAAGTGAAACTTCTTAAACAAGATTACAAATCTACCAAAATCTGAAACTTCTTTAGGCGCGTTGAGAGTAAATGGAGTAAGGTGACGATTTTGGTATCTTTGAATCTTGCCAAAGATGTTTCACTTCTGACACTTGTGCTCGGCGCACACGCTCGTTTTTTCTATAGTTTAAAATGTGTGTACCATATTGTGGAATGAAATATTTTTCTTCCTGTCTTTCTTTCAAAATTGTTCATTAAAGTAGTAAATAATTATAAATTTTTTATTATCAAATTTTAGGTTAGATTTATTTTTTATTCTTTTTCTATTTCTCTGCACCGTACACCCATATTTGTACATGTTTCTCCTAATATTCGAATATACAACAAATTGTTATCTATAGTTATTTAGTTATAATATTATAAAGCTGAAGAGTTTGTTTGTTTGAACGCGCTAATCTCAGGAACTACTGGTCCGATTTGAAAAATTATTTCGGTGTTAGATAGCCCATTCATCGAGGAAGGTTATAAACTTATAAGCTATATATATCATCACACTAAGACCAACAGGAGCGGAGCGATGCGGGTAAAACGCGGAGCACAGCTAGTATACAATAAATTGTTAATTTTTATACATCTAATAGTTGTTTTTAAAATTTTCAGTACAAAATCAGAAATATTCACATGCGATGTGTGTTCCAAGGAATTTAGATGGAGAGCGTCACTTCGAAAACATTTAGAAAGACATCGTATAGAGAGTGGACAGAAGAGGAAACCATATTGCGAGCCTTGCAAGTAAATATCCATACTAATAATATAAATGCGAAAGTAACTCTGTCTGTCTGTCTGTTACTCAATCACGCCTTAATTACTGAACCAATTTGCATGAAATTTGGTATAGAGATATTTTGATACCCGAGAAAGGACATAGGCTACTTTTTACCCCGGGAAATAGGATAGGTTTTTTCGCGGAAATCCCACGGGAACGAGAACTATGCGGGTTTTTCTTTGACTGCGCGGGCGAAGCTGCGGGTGGAAAGCTAGTATCTTAATATATATAAATCTCGTGTCTCTCCGATTATAATGAAATTCGCACACCATGTGCAGTTCGATCCAACTTGAGAGATAGGATAGTTTAAATCTCAAATCGTTTTAGAGAAAGCGGGCGAAGCCGCGGGCGGTAAGCTAGTATAATATATATACTACTAACTTTCCGCCCGCAGCTTCGCCCGCGTTTTGAAAGAAAAACCCGCATAGTTCCCGTTCCCGTGGGATTTCCGGGATAAAACCTATCCTATGTCTTTATCCAAGTTACCCTCTATATGTGTGCTAAATTTCATTGTAATCGGTTCAGTAGTATTTGCGTGAAGTAACAAACATCCATCCATCCTCACAAACTTTCGCATTTATAATTTTATAGTAATAGTAATAGTATGTATCACTATCACTATATAGTATAAAACAAAGTCGCTTTCTCTGTCCCTATGTCCCTTTGTATGCTTAAATATTTATAACTACGCAACGGATTTTGATGCGGTTTTTTTAATAGATAGAGTGATTCAAGAGGAAGGTTTTAGTACATAATTTATTGGGTTTTAGACAAAGCGGGCGAAGTCGCCCACTTTAAACAGACAGATTTAATTCAAACTTTGTACACTTATCAAAGATCGGTGACAATACAATAATTTCATGAGTATAAGCCTGTTTTTCAAGTTTTTTCTATAACTATATTAATTATTAAAATTTTTGGTTCTATGGCTTTATATTTATAAATTTATAAAGAATATATTAATTTTTTCAGATTATACTTTGCGACAACGTCAAATTTGAAGAAACATGTGCGCGCTAGCTCCAAACATCAAATACAACTTAAACTACGGTAATGTTTTGTGTAGAAAATAAAATAAATAAATAAATTATTATCATAATCATTAAATAAATAAATATTTCAGGACAATTTTCACACACGGCACGATCTGATCCCATACTAAGCTTTCGCTTGTGTTATGGAAACCAGATGGCTGATAAACATATATAATTTTAAATACATACATAAATAGATAATTAACACCCAGACACAGAGCAAACATCTATGTTCATCACACAAATATTTGCTCCGGGTGGGAATCGAACCCACGACCTCTGGCTTGGAAGGCAGGGTCACTACCAACCAAGCCGGGTCATCTATTGACCGAATTATATTGAATTAGTTGGATGGTTTAGTATTAGGATAATTCTTAGCAAGGTTAGGATGCGTTTTTAAAATTAAGGATGACATAAATTAGGAAATGTTTAATCAATAATTTATGATAGGAAGATTTTTAGGATTTTTTCCCCATTTTCAGTGAATTAAAAGACACTCTGATTTCGTCTGAAGAAAAAGATGGCTACATCAATCAGTTTTGATGAAGAGCATCATCATTTGATAGAATGGATTAGGAATAGGACAATACGTCGAATAGTTGATGTGCTGTAGGATACGGTTGGCATAGATTAGGATATATTATGTAGTTTAGGATTAGTTACGATGCTCTTTTCATTGTTAATAGTAGTAGGAAAAGATGGGATATGATAGGATGGTTTAGGAATAGGACAATACGTCGAATAGTTGATGTGCTGTAGGATAGGATGTGATAGATTAGGATAGAATTAGGAATAAGTTATGATAGGAATAGATTTAGGATTTTTTGTTGTTTTTTCAGGAAAATAAATAATTCAACAATGCCCATAGAAGAAAAAGATGGCTACATAAAACAAATAGAGAGTGTTGTGAACACATCGCGTCAAATGTACGCGTGTGCTCAGTGCGAGCGATGTATTGTATTAAGTGTCTAATATAATAAATACACTATAATATATTCGTGTATTGTCATTTTTACATTCTTTGATAATAGTAGGATACGATAGGATGGTTTAGGATTAGGACAATACGTCGAATAGTTGGCTGGATGTGCTGTAGGATACGGATGGCATAGATTAGGATAGAATTTAGGATCAGTTATGATGCTCTTTTCATTGTTAATAGTAGGAAAGGTTAGGATCTCAGGATGGTTTTGGAATAGGATAATACGTAGCAAGGTTAGGATGTATTGTAGGATAGGATGTGATAGATTAGAATAGAATTAGGAATAAGTTATGATAGGAAGAGTTTTAGGAAATTTTTTTTTGGTTTTTCAGGAAAATAAATAATTCTACAATGCCGCTAGAAGAAAAAGATGGCTACATAAAACAAATAGAGAGCGTAGTGAACACGTCGCGTCAAATGTACGCGTGTGCTCAGTGCGAGCGGCGGTTTCAGTGGCGCGGGAATCTGTTGCGGCATGTCAATAGTCACAAGGCGAGGTGAGCAACGGATGGACCGGTTTTGATGGGAATTTTGTCGAGTGATAGATTTTTGTCGAGCGATGGAGATATTTACGTTATTAGAGATACAGCTAGATGTGGAAAGGCTGGGTGGATTTTGATACGATTTTTGAATAGTGATAGATTTGTCGCAAAATTCGGAAAGGGGATTTTATTGTTAGGAGTTTACATTGGCAAGTTATAATTACAGATAAAACGTGGTGAGAAGCGGATGGATTTAATTGGATGCGATTTTTGTTAAGCGATAGATTTGGGGAATAAAGCTTTAATTATTTTGCCAAAATTTTGCTTTTGGTCTTCGTAAAATGTACATTTTCCTTCAAAATTGAATTGTTGAATCGATTTTGATAAATTTCGAATGTTGTGAATTTAACCTAGCTAGCATATTTTTACTTACAATATAAATTGTCATTATCATACTTCATATGAAAGCTTGTTAGTATGTATGTATGTATGTTTGTTACTCTTTCACGCAAATACTACTGAACCGATTACAATCAAATTTAGCACACACATAGAAATTAACTTGGATTAATTTATCCCGGAAATCTCACAAGAACGGGAACTATGCTTTTCTTTGAAAACGCGGGCGAAGCCGCGGGTCAAGCTAGTTTCTAATAACACTTATTTTCTTACAGAGCATCGGGAGAATTAAAATGTGTACCTTGTAATAGAAATTTCTCATCTATAGCAACTTATCAGCAACATATGAAAATAAGTAAGAAACACGCCACAGAAGATGACTTTAAGTAAGTATTTTAAGTTATGTATTTATTTTATTAAGTTATTGCATAGCTTTTATCTCAGACTTTGAGCGCGGCGACCGAATGTAAAATGTAAATTCCGTAACGAAAAAACCTCACGCTCCCCACTCCGACGGGCGGAGGTGTGGCTTGAAGGCATAGCATGCAATAGCTTTACCGCGGCAGTCCCCGAGTGACACACGTATTATTTTTTATTTAACACTATTAGTTCTACAGATAGGAAAACTTAGACTTACAGCTAAAAACAGAGTACAACTAACTTGGCGGCCTTATCACTATGTAGTGATCTCTTCCAGGCAAGCTGTATTAGCTTCATCTGTATGTTTGTATGTAACCGACTGCTTTATACTCGATTTTGTTAAACGGACAGATTTAATTCAAACTTTGTACACTTATCAAGGATCGGTAACAATACAATATTTTCATGAGGTTTTTAACGTTTTTTTAAACTAGATTTATTATTTATTACGCAAAGTATAGAAAAGATACATAAACTCAAACTATAATATGTTTAATTTTGAGTTTTAGTAACTTACAACACATTTAAAGTTTAAACATGGCATATTATGCTTTAAGTTCCCCTCGGTTTCATCCGCGTGGCTCCACTCACGTTGGTCTTAGCGTGATGATATATAGCCTATATAGGCTATATATCATATATAGACTACAGGCCCATGTTGAAAAAATTATGGGTCATTTGAACCACCAGGTGACCTATCTAGAACGATATAAGAGCATAAAATAATAAGATTCAGCACTATGGCGTCACTTGTAAGCTGTCCAACTGAGTGCAGATGAGAATTCGAAAGTACAGGTAGAGATTTTTTCCCCTTGTCTCCATGATTTTTGTACGGCGTTGCGGAATAATGGATTAAAAGTAGTATTGAATTAGTATGACACAGATGCCGTACAAAATCAAATGACCAAATTTACCCCGGCAATTGTCGGAAAATAAAAATAAATTCCGACTTTGTGGACCACCATTTTTGTACGGCATCTGGCTATATATCATCACGCCAACATTAGCGGAGCAATGCGGGTGAAACCGCGGGACACAGCTAGTTTATTATATTTTAGACAAAGCGTGCGAAGGCGCGGGCGGAAAGCTTATAATTTTGCGGAAAGCTTGATTATAATTATATTTTTGTATTACTTTTTTTTTACTTACAGATACATGTGCAGCGACTGCGGCAAACGGTTCGCGGATAAAACGCGTTTAAAAGATCACGTCGATTGGGAACATTTGAAGAACTATGTGCATACTTGTAACGTGTGTCAAAAGGTGAGATGAAAGTTCCTAAATCTTAATATATATAAATCTCGTGTCACAATGTTTGTCCTCAATGAACTCCTAAACCACTTAACCGATTATAATAAAATTCGCACACCATGTGCAGTTCGATCCAACTTGAGAGATAGGATAGTTTAAACATGTAGTTACCACGGGCGAAGCCGGGGCGGACCACTAGTATTTTTATATAGTTTGCCAATGTTACTCTTTCACGCAAATACTACTGAACCGATTACAATGAAATTTAGCACACGTATAGAGGGTAACTTGGATTAACACATAGGATAGGTTTTATCCCGGATATCCCACGGGAATGGGAACTATGCGGGTACTTTCTTTGAAAACGCGGGCGAAGCCGCGGGCGGAAATCTAGCTACATATAAGTAATGTCACCGTTATAGTTTGAAAGAATGTAATGTTGATAGTAATTTTAATTCTATGATGCATTTTTTTTTCTGTTTCTCTTTTAGCTTATTTATTTTTTATTGATTTGATTTATGTTGTTTCGTTCTTTCCAATGAATATCGACATCAAATAATAAAAAATAATATAATTTAATAATAAATATATTACAGGCGTTCAAAACTCGCACTTCACTGTATTTACACAAGCAAGTCGTTCACCAGAAGGATAAAAGTGAACATTTGTGCGATCACTGCGGCAAACACTTTCCTGTAAGTATATAGTAAACTAGCGGTCCGCCCCGGCTTCGCCCGTGGTACATATTTCGCAATAAAAGGTAGCCCATGTTCTTTCTCAGGGTCTAAAGATTGTCTGTGCCAAATTTTATCAAAATCGGTCCAGTAGTTTATGAGCCTATTCATTACAATCAAACAAACAAAGTTTTCCTCTTTATAATATTAGTGTAGATAGACTAGCTGTGCCCCGCGGTTTTACCCGCATTGCTCCGCTCCTGTTGGTCTTAGCGTGATGATATATAGCCTATAGCTTTCCTCGATAAATGGGCTATCTAACAGTGAAAGAATTTTTCAAATCGGACCAGTAGTTCCTGAGATTAGCGCGTTCAAACAAATAAACTCTTCAGTTTTATAATATTAGTATGTATAGATAATAAATATGTGGAACTTCTTTAAGCGCGTTGAGAGTAAAATTTCAAGGTTGCGTCATGGCAATACCGTCACGTCATGAAGGAAGGCGACGATTTTGGTATCTTTGAATCTTGCCAAAGATGTTTCACTTCTGACACGTGTGCTCAGCACACAGGCTTTTTTGTAAAAAATAAAAAAAAAAAACAACACTTCTTTCATTTATTGTGTACTTACTAGCTTTCCACCCGCGGCTTCGCCCGCGCAGTCAAAGAAAAACCCGCATAGTTCCCGTTCCCGTGGGATTTCCGGGATAAAACCTATCCTATGTCCTTTCACGGGTAAAATATCTCTATACCAAATTTCATGCAAATTGGTTCAGTAGTTAAGGCGTGATTGAGTAACAGACAGACAGAGTTACTTTCGCATTTATAATATTAGTATAGATTAACTTTTTATTATATTTTTTATTTGCAGAATCATTCAAAACTCCGTGTACACATAAGAGCGGCTCATTCTTCAATAGCAGCTTATAAATGCACTAGTTGCGGCGCCCGGTTTGCCTGGCATTCCTGTCTCTCGAGACATGTGAGACGGTTGCATAAGAAGAGTTTGTGAGAAGAGATATTAGATAAGAGGAAAAAGAGTTAGGAAGAGATAAACTAATTCAAAGAAAAAATGTGTGCGTGTACTAGTGTACACACGTAAGAAGTGAAACTTCTTTATGACCTTATTTTTCAAAAAATAATTTACTATATGCAACTTTACAGAAATACGTCGAATCACGCGTGGTAGGGATAAGTAAAAGATGGCGCGTAACGGAAAAATGTCACGCGTAACGAAAAAATGTTGCACTAAATTTTTTTCCAAGCCCGATAAAGAAGTTTCACTTCAAAAACATTAATTTAATTAGTGGAAACTAAGGTCACGTAACGAAACTAAAGTTTGGTGAGGGAAAGAGAGGGGAAACACATTAGACATGGTAATTGCAAGTAAAGTTAGTTTTAATAAAAATAAATTATTTCAATACAAAGATAAACTAACTTAAATAAAAATATTTATTTGTTACTAGCGGTCCGCCCCGGATTCGCCCGTGGTACATATTTCGCAATTAAAGGTAGCCTATGTCCTTTCTCGGGTATCAAAATATCTCTTCACCAAATTTCATGCAAATTGGTTCAGTAGTTTAGGCGTGATTCAGTAACAGACAGACAGACAGAGTTACTTTCGCATTTATAATATTATAAGTATAATAAGTATGGATATTTAAACTAAATTGTGTTTTTTGAGGTGTGTAAACTTTTTTTGTATACTTAAAAAATTGTAGATTTTGAGTTAAAAATGGAATTATAAAAATGTGGTTTGATGATCCTTGTAAATAAATAAATGTATTGAGAACTTTATATGACTCTTATTTATCACTAGCTGTGCTCCGCGGTTTCACCCGCGTGGCTCCGTGTCTGTTGGTCTTAGTGTGATGATAGCCTATAGCATTCCTCGACGAATGGGCTATCTAACACTGAAAGAATTTTTCAAATCGGACCCTGAGATTAGCGCGTTCAAACAAACAAACAAACTCTCCGGCTTTATAAAATTAGTATAGATTTGTTCATATTATACCATAAAGCGCTGTAAAAAACATTAAAAAAATACTTATAATCCCACATCTGCAATCGAATTTCTGCTACTCTTAAATAGACACTCCACGCCATATATTTACCTGAAATTTGACTCAAATTTTCATTTGAATAATATTCACAAATTATATAATACTAGCTTACCGCCCGCGGCTTCGCCCGCTTTGTCTAAAACCTAATGAATGAATGAATTATATACTAAAACCTTCCTCTCACTCTATTAAAAATCACTCTATTAAAAAAAACCGCATCCAAAAGCCATTGCGTAGTTTTAAAGATTTAAGCATACAAAGGGATATAGGGACAGAGAAAGCGACTTTGTTTTATACTATGTAGTGATAAATTATGAATATTAAGGGTTGCTCTATTTTTACACAAAAATTATAAATATTGGATTTATGTAAATTTCTATGAAAAAAACTCAAACGATTATATCGATTTAAAAATTTAAACGTAGATATTCAAACTATATCCGAATAACAGACTGTTAATTATTATGAGAAAATGCCTGGGAATTGTCCGGAAAATGTCTGGGAAATGCCCGGAAAATGCGTGGAAAATGCTTGGGAAATACCCTGAAAATGTCTGGAAAATGTCCGGAAAATGTCTGGAAAATGTCCGGAAAATGCCTGGGAAACGCCAGGAAAATGCCTGGAAATGCCCGAGAAATACCCGGAAAATGTCTGGGAAATACCCGGAAAATGTCCGGAAAATGTCTGGAAAATGCCTGGGAAATGTCCGGAAAATTTCTGGGAAATGCCCGGAATATGTCAGGAAAATGTCCGGAAAACTCCTGGGAAATACCCGGAAAATGCCTGGGACATGTCTGGGAAATGCCTGGGAAATGACCGGAAAATGTCTGGAAAATGCCCGGAAAATGTCAGGAAAATTCCTGGGAAATGCCCGGGAAATGCTTGGGAAATGCCCGGAAATGCCTGGAAAATGTCCGGAAAATGTCTGAAAAATGACTGGAAAATGTCCGGAAAATTGCCTGGAAAATGTCTGGAAAATGCCTGGAAATGTCTGGAAAATGCCTGGAAAATGCCTGGTGCCTAATTGCCTTTGCCTCTTTTATCTGCGGCACGCGCGGCTTTTGGTTACTGGAGTCAGTTTGCTTGTTTCGATACGGAGTGTTGTCGTATTCATATACATATATATAACATAATTTAATATATAGGTAAATAACGAAATGACAGAATTTAACTGGGATGATAGTGCAGTACTTTTATTAATGGAAAAGTATCAAGAAAATGAACCATTGTATAAAGCCGGCGGCCTGCATTCAGCGGCAAGGCGGTCTGAAACCCTGCGGCATAAGCCGGTGGCATGTGTGGATGCGCCAAAAGATCAGACAAAATGACATTGCCAAGTATCCTTTCCCTCAAAATAAAAAGATTTCTTAGTTCTTCCACACCGAGAAACAGCAGGACCAATTCGAAGAAATTATTTTGGTCGGTACCATGACTGCATTAGAGGCCGTAATTGAAACTCACGAAAGGTGTGCAGTACGCGCAAAAAGTTTATATGTTCTGACCATTTTGAAATTGTACGCTTATTTTGTTTGCAAAATACTGATTAGACTAGGTGTTTGGGTATATATTTTTTTTAATCTCATATTGAATTATGTGATATTACGACTGAAAAAAGAGGAATTTTTTGTTGTGGTTGTTTTTTATAATCATAAAAGATATGGATTGTATGCTTTGTTGATTATTTTAAATAGAAAATATATTATAGTAATGAAGACTTTTTAATTTATTTGTGTACTGTTCTTGATTTAAAAATGGTATACCCTTGTAGACCACGCGACCTCACACGTCGCTTTTAGATACGCGACTACTGTAGGGTTAAGAGAATATATCTTAATATATATTATACTAGCGGTCCGCCCCGGCTTCGCCCGTGGTACATATGAAAAATAGATGTTGGCCGATTCTCAGACTTACCCGATATGCACAGAAAATTTCATGAGAATCGGTCCACCCGTTTCGGAGGAGTATGCAGACTAACATTGTGACACGAGAATTTTATATATAAGACTAGCTGGCCCGGCAAACGTTGTTTTGCCATATAAATAATTTCTATGTACTTTCTAGTGCCGACAGAAAATAACTAACCTATTTTAAGTGTGTAAGGATGTGGTATATGCACGAAATAGGTGTGTAATGCTGTGAACGATAAGGGAATATAGAAATAACAAACGCCAAGCACTATATTTATTAATAATGTGAGTTCAAAAACTCTGTCGGAAAATTTACAGTTTCGCTCGCATCGCAAACTGTGTCAATAGATTTATATGATTCCAAGTTCCCTGGCAATAACTGTTGTATCTTCAGATTCAAATTGTCAACGTCTACATTTTTTGCCGCTAAAATTGCTCTTTCTGCAAGCCACTCATGATTTAA
>CAJQZM010013360.1:0-16745 GCA_907164665.1 Colias nastes
TAGTCCCCCAAGTAACATATCTAAAATTCAGCTTTTATACTATATTGTAAGTTTAACCCGTGTAGCGTCATACGCACAGCAGTTATGCGTCCCAAGTATGTCGAGGTAGTTTACGAAATCTAGCTTTTTTATGACTACCGAGTTTGAAAATTTTATTTACCCTATTGTTCTATAATTATATGCCATGTATGATATATTTTTGGAAAGAGGAAGAAACTAGTTAAAGCATAAAAATGTAATCATGACGATATATTTTCTCTATAAAATTATAAAAAATTGATTTTCTTTTGTTTTAATTTTAATTGCTTACATACTAACACTTACATGATAATGCTGAGTCATCAAATGATCATATTCACGTTTTCATATCACTACACCATTGCCAAATACATTCACTTATATTTTCACACATTTAACACAACGTATTTCACTATGAATAATAACAAATCTCCATTATTCACAAACAAGAAAAAAAGCGCCATTTTGCGTCTTCCGCACTGAAAAGTTGAGACACTTTTTCACTGAGTATTCTTCAAATATCCCTAAAACCAATATCATAAACGTATTCTACGTAAAATTTCCAGTAATATACGTCTCAATTATCACTCATCTAATTATTCCTCTCGGCATAATTCACAATCCAAATATTCGTTGAACAAGACAAAAGTCACAAACTATGGCCGATGACGCAACTCAATCAATGGTTCACTTTTTTTTTTATTTTGTGGTTTTAGTCTGTATTTCCTGTCTCGGAGTCGTGTCGATTCGAATTATAAATGTTTAAGGCATAGAGAAATATTTTTTATACTGGAAACATTCACTTGTATGTCTCTACTGATGACCTTCAATGTCACGGGCCGCGTTACGCACAGCGTTTGTGCGCAGGACGCTACAGTACAATTTGAGTTACGCACAACCGCTGTGCGTAGGACGCTTCACGGGTTAAGTACAATTATTTTTTTGAGTTTTGGGGTGTCCGGCAGGGGGTTAAAACCATACTAAGTGTCCGGCAATGGATGACATCATTTTAAATATTATTCTAAAGAAAATATCAAAAAACCAAGCTTTATGCTTTAACGTATTTGAGGTGCTTTTTTTTACACCTTTGTTACCTGTTACCTGTCAAAGTAACCACTACCCAAACTACATAGTCGCTCATCGTTCTTACCTGTGTTGGTGACGTGCGCAGACAAACTTTCTGGTTTTATGAAATACTGTGCGCCTGGCTGAAGCGGGCTCTTGGACTATTATTTTTAACAAGTCCTCCTCGTTAGACCACACATGTGTGATGTGATCCTATTTATCCGATTTCTATAGTAGATACTATATGTGCTAGTATATTATTGTAATAGATCTGTGTTAGAGACCTAGAATTTTTATATATTTGTCAGGTTTGTGTATCTAATTAAAACTGTTTTATTCGTTATGATAAAAAAATAAAGTTAAAATATAAATATAAAAAAGTTATACTTATATTTTTTTAATTCCACAAAACCATAGCTCGGTTATAAACAAAGCTTGCTTTATACTTCATTACTTCTTAAGCACACTCCATTGTCCATTGTGCAAAGAATACGAGCATTTCTTCAAAATGACCGTCTGAACGGAGTTACAACCAGCCTTGTTATCATATCTTTCATTGGTAGTGTTTATTAAATTATTATGTCAATCGATTTTATGCATCGGAAATTATACCTAGGTAATAATATTTTTGTAAATTTTTATAGAACGAAGGAGTTTTATCTTTACAATAAATCGAACGAACGATAATTTTCCGTTATTAAAATTTAATTACAATTTAAAGAGAGTTAATAGATATGCAGTAAAAATTTATTAATAAACTTTTAACAATATTATAAATCAAATTTTAAATCCTTAAATTTGATTTTTCTCGCATATAGTAAATAAAGGTGCTGTTATTCAGACCTTTATTACTACCCGATGTTTTTTTATGAATTAAAATTAATATTCTATTGAATAAGTGTTGCAGCTACTAGTCAAATCAGCCGTTTCATTACTTAGGAATTAGGATAACACTACAAGTATACAAATCAAATACATAGTACGTATTGACGATTATTATTTTATATGTATTACATTGTAATATCTAGTTAATGGCAAAATTGCACAAACTATATTCTTCAGGTTTCAATTATAAAGAGAAGTTTTAATTAAATGCCATTAAAATTATAAGATTAAAGCTTAATTCGTTTTGTAACGTTCCAATTTGCAAATTTGTAATTTCGAAAAACGTAATTATCTAACCATTTCGTCATGAAAAATGACTCATGTTTACAACGATGTCTCACTGTTATTTGCGTTCAATAATTTATAATTTATATGATGTTCTGATTCGGTATTAAATACATAAGTATTAAATATTATGCTTTACAGAATAAAAAGATTTACATCAATAAAAAGACAAAAATCCGTTAAAAATGCTCTACTTTCAAAATAGCTATATTAACTTTACCTACTTTTTAAAAACAGAAGCATTTCATTTGTAAATAAATAGGTACACATAGTATGTATATTATATCATATATGTAATAAGTAAACCTTTCATTTTGTAGTATTGATATAACTTCACGAATACAAAAAACCGGCCAAGTGCGAGTCGGACTCGCGCACCGAGGGTTCCGTAAAAACCTGCAAGGTTTACAAAGTTCGTTCATTACGACAATCGAGTCACGCGTTCACGAGGAAAAAAGTAATAAGTTTATATTTATTAAAAAATAAATATATATTTTGTAATGTAACTAAAAATGTAAGGTTTTCGGAATTTTTCCTTTATGTGTGCTATAAAACGTTGCTTCATGCCAAATTTCAAGATTCTAGGTCGACTGGAAGTACCCTTTAGGTTTTGATTCCCTTGCGAGTACTTGCGAGTTTCAAAATATGCAGCTTAAATTGCTGTTTCTTTTGATTGCGTTGACATAGAAGTTTGATTTTATTACAGCTTAAAGGTATTATAGACCTGAGTATTTGGTATGAATTTCAATTTAATACCTCTACGCGTTTATGAGGAAATGGGTAGTAAGTTTAAAATTATTAAAGAAATATATATTATGTGATGTAACTAAAAATTTATGGTTTTCGTAATTTTTCCTTTATCTATACTATAAGACGTTGCTTCGTACCAAATTTCAAGATTCTGAGTTCACGGGAAGCACCCTGTAGGTTTTGATTCCCTTGCAAGTGTCGAAAATTTGCGGCATAAACGGCTGTATCTTTTGATTGCGTTGGCTTAGAAGTTTGATTTTTTCACAGCTTCAAGGGACAGTAGACCTGAGTAATTGATATAAATTTCAGCTTCATACCTCCACGCGTTCCTGAGAAAAAGGGTCTTGACAGACGGACGGACGGACAGACGGACAACAAAGTGATCCTATAAGGGTTCCGTTTTTTTCCTTTTGAGGTACGGAACCCTAAAAAGCTTACAAAAAAGGTTTTTGTTAATTCTTTTTCATACACACAGTTTCCTATTGCGCCAATTTTTATAATATTTGACCGTCAGCAGGTCACTTGATCTGCCGACCGTCTAATGACCAATTACACTAGTTAACTCTTGACCACAATTAAACGCTGGCATTTTTAATTAACCTCTTTATAAATACCCTTTATGCAATAATATAACATGCTTAATTAGAAAGTAAGTAGTGAGATTATGAAGAAATTAAACTATACCTACATAAACATTGGTATTAAAGGTCACACAAAATGAGCTCCATTATAACGTTAAGTAGTAAGTAAAGTATACTATATTAGATATTTAACCGACTTTCCCACAAAATGACTAAGGTTCTCGTTTACAAATAATTACGACGTAAAACTTAAATCGCGAGTTCTATTCAGAAGGAGGGATTTTTAAAAACTATACAGGCATAGTAAATTATTTTACATGGGTAGTATAATAATTGAAGATTTAATATAAATAGAAAATGGCATTAGTCAATACCAGAATCATGCGGTGAAGGACCAAGTTACCGTACAAATCTCAGTAAAAACTTGCAGTTTATATATCATCAACATAACATCAACTTGGAACTCTTTTGGAACATATGTTTATGAAATTATCGATAACGATTGCGGGTAGGGTTGCCAACACTTCATCATCAAAATATAGTATTTTCCAAAATAAGGTGTAAAAAATATAGAACATTAAAAATATATAGTATTTTATGGGAAAAACAAAAAAAAATAGACAAATATATATTTATTTTTATAAAAACTATATTTTTTTGCACTTCTTGCACTGTGTAACAGCTTTTTGTTTAAAATAAAAGTGTCAAGCTTTGTCACATTCAATTTTTAAATTAATATAAACCAAAAACTCATTTTTTATTAATGATACACTACTTCTGTTTCTTTCTTCTCGCCACTGGTATATGCGCAATAGGTTATATGACTTAGCCATCTTAACAATTAAAAGGCGCGTCCTTATTTTTTTTAATGAAGGATTTGTTTGTAACATTTGTCGGTGTTGAAAATATAGTATTTTTGCGTACTATATATGTTTTCAACAGTATATAGCACGCAGACCCGAAATATAGTACAATACTATATATTATAGTACGGTTGGCAACCCTAATTGCGGGACACATGTTTCTTTTACATTAAAGTTGTTACATATGGACCGTTATATTTAAATAATAACAATCAGCACATTAACAGTAGCTAAGAGTAAGCACTAAGCAGCCATTGTTTTTAGTTTCCGATAAGGAACGCCTATTGTTGCATTTCAGCAATCGTGGTCTTCCATGAACGTAATTCATATTCCTGTTAGCGTACACCACAGTCGACAACAGTTTCGCTGTGATTGACGTACGCAAGTCATTACCGCTGCCCCACATAAACCGCACTATACCTTTATCGTGCGAAATTCCTGCAACATTTTGTAACGAACAGGAACTATGCCTTAGACGGGCATCGTTCGAAATGGAAACAAGCACGACCGTCATAGAAAAGTAGCGTTCTCATGGGCCATCACATGAGATGAGGAGCGAACAAACCAGTCCCTAAGTACTCTGTTCCACCGATAACCTAAGCTGTTACTAGCTTACTACTCACTGCCAGTCACGCGCCAGTCTTCGATGAAACGGTTGTGGTTGCGCCGCTCTGCGCACGCGCAACGCTTTTTCAAGTTGGAGTTTTGTACGAAAATATTTTGAGTTTTAGATTTTCGTGACGTGATGTGCTTGAAAAAAGCTTGTTGAATATGTGAATATTATTGTGTTTTAAGTGAATTGGATTGCGTTTACATTTCTAAAGTAAGTTACTTGTATGTATTTCTTTGTAGTTTATATCTGAATTTTTTTTTAATATAATATTACTAAAAGTCAATCATTCAATTAATAAAAATAACCGTCATATGTATAAGAAACTGAAAAAAACTTTTGTGTTATGAAGAAAAAAATATATACCGGCCGTATGGGAGCCTCCTCCTTTTTTTCAAGTCGGTTAAAAATACAATAGTGACTGTGATCGCTATTGTATGTTTTTATATTTATATTTTAGTGAATAGTTGCAAAGAAAGAATACGAAATAATATATCTATCTAAACGAAATAATATATATATCTACTGACTCTACCTTTACTTCAACTTAAATACCTACCTAATTATAATATATTTTACAACCCTCATACCTAAATCATGACAGAATTATCCTTACACATTTTATTTATTATGTCTATGGGAATACATAACTTATTTATATTATGTCTATGGAAAAATAAACCTTTCGAAACCTCATTGGCGCGCATGCTAATATATTCGTAATAAGATTTCTCAATGCATAATAATTCAAGCCACATAACAACCTAAGTATACAATTATTGCGACATTTCCTGGAATAAAAAGAACATAAAAACGGTTACAGAATTTTTAAATTTCTTTCATACTTAACGTATGTTTGTTATCATAAGTATGCGCAGATTATATAAACCCGTATTTTACGTAACTTCTAATGATCTTAGGAAACCATTTACAAAATTAGAGATGTTACATTGAGTACGTAACTCAGTGATCTACTTTATAATTATGTACATAATTTATCGTTCTATACTCTACAATATGCAGTAAATTAAATTAATTTTTAATTTAATTTACTGCATATTGTAGAGTATAGAACGTAAATTAAATTATTAATTTAATTAATGGACAAAAACACCTGCGAGTATATGCGTTACATTACGTCAACATATCATGGCCTCCGTGTTTTTAAATACAATAATTCAATTGTCAATAAAACACGCACCGTATAAGAGAAAATATTTCTCAGCAGCATTGTAATTAATTGCAAAATGAAAAGATACACGAAATCAACCTACGAGTACACAAAACTCCGCAAAAACTTCGGCAGGCAACCATTGTTCCAAGACGTACCTGCACACTTATTAGACTCCATAAACCCTAATGTAGAGGAACAGAAACAGTATATACTTCGCAATCCCGTACACCGCACAATACAAGCAACAATGCCGCAATCTGAACACGATGCAAACACAAAACAATTGGTAATGCACGAGCAAGGCATAAATCATAGTGAAGGTGGTTGGCCCCGTGATGTCCATCTATATAATGAAGATCATCTGGCTCGTCACCGGCGCCGCGTTCAACACGAGGATGGCTATGTTAATGCGATATTTAATTTAAGACCGCAGATAGAACACTGTATTGATCAAAATAACGCAATTGACATGTACCAAACATATTTTGCTAATATGTACCAACAAGCCCCCGTCGAGAAATACAACGTACAAATTGCAAACATATTTAGGGATCCATTTGAACGCCCGGCATCTTGTATTGTGTGGACAAATGAAAAACAATCGCGGCTCGTTGCATCGTACAGCTATCTAGGATACGGTTCCGAGCAAGATTCAAAAACATCAACTGTTTGTTACATGTGGGATATAAACAAACAAACTGAACCATTGTATGAATTTATTCCTGAAAATAATTGCTGGCGCTTAGCGTGCTCACCCATTTCTCCTGAAATTTTGTTAGCCGGTCTTAACTCTGGCACCGTTAATATTTTTGATATAAGAGAAGGCCAAAACGCTGTATCCAGTAGTTCAGTTTATAATTCTCACCGTGGACCTATAACTGGCCTACTATATGGACATTCACGTACTAATACGGAATTTTTTTCCGGGTCGCCCGATGGCCAATGCTTATGGTGGGATATAAGAAACATTTCAAAACCAATCGATCAACTGTACATGTCTGTTCGTCACGGTTATAATGTCGAACCTAGTTTTAGTAATGCAGAAGGTATTAGCTGTCTCGAATTCGATAGAGGTTTACCGACAAAATTTTTAAGTGGAACTGAATCTGGATTGGTTATTAATGCAAATCGCATGGGAAGAAGCCATTCTGAAATTTTAACATCCTATTGGTATGCTCACACAGGGCCTGTGCGAGCAGTACATCGAAGTCCTTGTACATTACGAATGTTTATAACTTGTGGAGATTGGAGTGTCCGCATTTGGAGTGAAGAAGTACGCACGGCACCTATTATAGTGACTCGCCCATATCGTTACCAGGTAACTGATGTGGCTTGGGCTCCTTTGCGATATTCTTGTTATATGTCAGTGTGTGAAGGTGGTAACTTCTATTATTGGGATATACTTAGAAAGCAACGGGAGCCAGTTGCAACTTTACAAGTGTCCAAATACGGGCTCACGCGTGTGATAGCACATCCCGAAGGAGAGTCAATTGCTGTAGGTGACAACCATGGATCTATATATATTTTACATCTTTCTGAAAATATGACTATCCCTGGCAGTCAAGATAAACAATTAGTTCACCAAATCTACGATCGTGAAACGAGACGTGAACATATTTTAGATAATCGTGTCAAAGAAATCCGCTTGAAAAATCGTGGGGAGGATATTGCACATGTAGATCACGAAGAAAGTGTCGATGAAGAAGAATTGCTGAAAACTGCAGAAGAGGAATATTTTAAGATAGTTAATGATGAAATTAATAAAATGGACGAACTGTTTACTAAAAGTAACTTATTAGAATAAAATACCGTAATGTTACTAACCGATTATCGAAATTATATTATTAAAACATTTCCTGCTCAAATGCACTTTCGATTTTATACCGAGATAAAAAGTAATGGGAACAAATAACCGTTGAACACAATTTAGATTAATTTATGATCTTAATATGACAATAAGGAGAAGTGACGATGCCCGCATGCAACCCCGGAATATATCCGGTTAAGGGGCATGGCCGCTGATTTCTCTTACAACATAAAAACCTAACACGTGCACTTCGTAAACAATAGCATTGTTGTCATCGAATAATCGAGGGAAATGAAACCCACTTTGACATTTTCCCGCTTAAATAGATTTCACCATTATTTATAAGATTGCAATACACTTTTTAACATGTTAGAATGTTAATTAAAGCGTTTATTTTCAGCTATTATTAGCTAATAGACTAGAGGTCACCAGTCGACCGCAATTCATATACTTATATGACCATTTTGGCTTATTTTATTAATAAGATTATGCATATTGCATACCTCTCTAATTAGAAATAATACATGAACTCCTCAAACTATGATTTTTGACTTTGCCTTATGTTCATCCTTTGTGTCCGAACAATGTAAAAAGTTAATATAGAGGGTTGCAAGGCACTCTAGTCTACTCTTTTCGAGAAAATAACTTCATGAAATATGCTTTCTTCGGAAAACAATAACATGCGGCTCGTTCAAAGCTATCTTACTACTAGTCGTTGATTAAATCGATCTACATGAGCTAGTACTGGTTTGTGAACAAAAGTGCGTCAACGGCAACTTTCACCGACTCAAGCGAACAGACGTAGGTTAAGAACACGGACGTACTCATATCTTCTGTATCTATTTACACAGATAACATAAATTCATTCATTTCTTGTTGTGGCGCGTAAAATGGTTGAATATAATGTGTAGTAAGTTAAGATCACATCTTGAGATTAGATGCTACAACGTATCGTACGTGTGTATATTATTATTGGAATCAAATGGTTAAATAATATTATGTATTTTGATTTATTTAAGTTTTTTATTACATAATGCTTAGATATTGTTAAAATATTTTTTTTCACCGCTTTTAAAGTTTACTTGTTGAATTCGAATTGTTGGTTTACTCGGAAAACTGCAAATTTAATTGATACGAAATGAATAAACATTTCCATTATAATAAGTACAAAAACATCCTGTTTTGTGTCACCCAAATGCAAACAATTACCCATTATAATAAAATAACCAACAGTATTAAATCGAGCATGAGTCAGGCATATTATATAGAGACCTAATAAAATAATACAATTATAGTATGAATGAATACAAAACAGTCTATATAGTTGATCGTAATGGTTAACATAGTTAAGCATAATTAGATTAATTCTTGTCAACGCAATCATTATGGAATGCTGTGTTCGCAACTGGTTTCCTTATGTAGGTTAATGTCTAACACGGACACTAAGACCTAGTTTTTAAATCTATAGGAAAAACCCTTCGCAATTAGTTATATCTGTATATCTAACGTAATCTTAGCGCTCTTGATTAAAACATATAATTAATATTCCTTATGTCATATCCATGTTCAATACGTTTTATAATATCTGTTATCGCCTCAAATATGAACCGAAATACTTATTAATACATAAACATTTTTATTTCTAAAGATACGGAAAAAACTTTAAACTTAAATTACATAACTACTTTCTCTACCATGGAGCAAAGTTCTTTTATGCTGAGTAAACCTTATAGAAAATTTTATTTGATCAAGATTAAAATTTAATCACTACCATCATTTCATCATTTAAAATCATTTATATCGAATAAGTTCTATTTAACTTTTATAGATATGTAGAGCACTCAGTATAAGTTTAGTGTGTCGTTCAGAAAATCTCTATTTACATAACTGGAGACACAATACTATTACTTCCTGATTTACTTCGTTGACAATTTCTCACTCATCGCTCCTAACAGTTTAATAGAATAGTCGTATACATCATAGAATAGCTCAGTAGAATAATTTAAATTTGCAATATCGGCTATAAAAATTGTACGTGATAAAACCAATAAACATTAATATAACATCTACGTAATTATAATATAACATAACCTTCCACGAACAAAATATACAATACACGTTATTATTTCTACGACCAAGTTATAACTATAAACATTGTATTATATTATCTGTTAACTAACATAGTCCATAATCTAGATCAGTCTTTCCCAACGTGGGCGATAACGCCCCCTTGTGGGCGCTGCAGGCCTAAAGGGGGGCGGTAAGAGACCCAGAAAAAAAGGGGGCGTTGTGTAGGGCTTTGGGGTCGATTTATAATTTCATCTACCTAGCTAGGAAGACTCTTAGACACCGACTGAGCTCTCGACTTCGAGAGTCGACATCTTGTGAACATCAACTAATATTAATTAAGATATAGCTCAAACTCGGTTCGATATAATAGACCGCGGGCAATCATGTTTTAACAAGTTTTTGTTAAATAATCCGATTTGTACATTCCTGTATCAATCGGCTGGTTCTATAATACTTGTTCTTGCCACGTTCTTGCTTGTCGAGTACGATTGGGCGTTGAATGAGATAAACGAGTTTATGCACGTTTGTCTTATTCCTGTTGGTGCGTGCTGCTTATGCAATCCTATATAAACGACGTAAATTTATTTTATTTTCATTTGGGGTTTCGCGCATAATAGATAAGCAGTACTTGATTTCAACACTTACGTATTTCTCAAAACAAAACAATGTCGGAAGTAAAAAAGAAGAGACGGCAATACTCTGCGGAATATATTAAATTCGGATTTATTGAAAATCCCACAAACCCGTCGTCGCCTTTGTGTCTTCTATGTCTAAAAACATTTTCGAACGAAGCAATGAAGCCTTCAAGACTGCAAGATCATTTGAATAAAATGCATCCAGATAAGAAAGACAAGAATGTAGCATATTTTCAAGACCTAGAGAAGAAGCATAATACTCAGCCAAGTGTATCAAAACTATTTTCGGCGGCTGCTAAGCAAGATGACGACGGACTTCGAGCTTCGTACAATATCTCTTTGTTAATTGCTCAAAAAGGCAAACCACACAACATCGGAGAAGAGTTAATTTTGCCAGCAATAAAGGAAGTAATAACTACTGTGCTTCATAAACCGGCCGCAGATATTATCCGAAAAATTCCTTTGAGTAATAATTCTGTGCAAAGACGAATTGATGAAATGGCTGAAAACATTGAAGAATCATTGTGCAATCATCTGAGGACTAGTCAATTCTCAATTCAGCTCGATGAGTCCACTTTACCAACTAATGAAGCGTTGTTGCTATCTTACGGGAGGTTTATTAAAGATGAGAAAATACGTGAAGAACTATTGTTTGCCAGAAATTTGGAGACAGATACAAAAGGCGAAACCATATTCAATACATTGGAAAAGTTTTGTGAAGAGAAAGAGATTCCTTTGAAAAATATTATATCAGTTGCTACGGATGGCGCTCCGGCTATGACAGGGCGCCATAAAGGCTTCATAGCGTACTTAAAGAATAAAATTCCAGATGTCCTTGCTATACATTGCGTTATTCATAGACAACATTTGGTTGCTAGAAACTTAAGTGAACGACTATTTCAATCACTGCAATATGTCATCAAAGCAGTCAATAAAATCCGTAGCAGCTCTTTGAATGATAGATAATTTCATCAGCTTTGTGCTACTAATGACGAAGATTTCAACCGTTTGTTGCTTCATACTGAAGTTCGTTGGCTGTCAAGAGGCAATTGTCTGATTCGATTTTACAACCTGTTTGACTCTGTGATAGAGTTCTTGGAAACTAAAGATACAGAACTGCGCAACAAGCTCATAACATCAAAGAATGATATAGCTTACATGACAGACCTGTATAAATTGTTCAACGACATGAACCTCCAACTGCAAGGCGATGAACTAAATTTAATTAAAACAAAAAATGTCGTTGCTGCTTTCGCAGCCAAACTGCTTCTGCACAAAAAGAATATGGGCAGACGTGAGTTTCACAATTTTCCGAATTTATCAGTATTCTGCAGTAACGACGACTTGTTTGCCTACTGCCAACATTTGGAAAACCTCCACATTGACTTCACCGAACGATACCAGGACATTTTAAACTTGGAAATACCAGACTGGGTGTTGGATCCGTTTTCAAATGTCAACACAGCAATGTCACCTCAGCTGGAAGAAGAACTTATAGAATTGACAACAAACGAAGAAACAAAAATCAAGTTCAAAAATGGATATCAAGAATTTTGGCTACAAAAACCGATCCCGCAATTGTACCCTGGATTGTGGTCAATTGTTCAACGATTCTTGATAGCATTCCCATCGTCATATTTGTGTGAACATGGATTTAGTGCTGTGGCAACGCTGCTTACTAAAAAGAGAAATCGTTTGCGTGTTACCGAACGTGGCGACATGCAGCTGTTTTTGAGTAAATTGGAACCTGATATCAACAAACTTATTGAACAGCATCAGATTCAACCTTCACATTAGTTTTTATATAAGAATTGATTATGTTTGTTTTATTTTCAATAAAAGATGCTCTGTCCGAATACTATAAAGTTGCGTTTCAATAATTAGTTATAAGTACTTAGCGGTTTTTAAGTATGTTTAAAAAGGGGGGCGTTAAAAATAATTTATTCTTAAAGTGGGCAGTAGACAAAAAAAGGTTGGGAACCCCTGATCTAGATCCTTCTATGTAAAACAGCAATCAGTTAACCTCATCAACATTGTGCTATATTACGTGCCCTTTGCTAAGAATTTTTATAACACAGCAAATGACTGTAAGACAATGCGAAACGGTTTTCTAATGCCATAATCGTGAATACCATAGCCATAGTCGCCGTATTATGTCACGATATACACGTCACGATCCTAAAGAACATGAATGCTTAAATTCATATCATACGGCCTAACAGTGAATTTTTAACAGAGAAAAAGTGTATTAAAATTTTAAATACCTAATGATTTCAAGATACTTAAATACATTGTGTAGCCTTTAGGTCCTACAGATAACATGGTTTGTTGTATCGGATGATAGTATCTAGTAATTTCAGACTGAAATCTTTATGCTTTGTCAGTTGTTACTTATTACGATGTTACTTTTGTGAAAACACTATTCACAAAAATATCATCGTATCATACAGTCTGATGTCCTATCTTGTACCAGTACCAAGAGTAATTGTTCAGCGCAGCTTTAGTGGAATGGATACGGACCGTCTTGTTGATGATGCTAAGAGCCTGGACTGGTCGCTTATTATGAAGGCTGACGATATAGATGCAAAAATTAATTTATTCAACACCTACCTTCTGCAACTGTATGACAAGCATGCGCCACTTAGACCTATTAAGCTAAAACATCTACCTGCACCTTGGCTGACGCCAGAGTTAAAATCTTTAATTAATAAAAAGAATCGCGCAAAGGCCGTATTAAAGGCCAATAATACTTTGACGACTCGCGAAAGGTATAAGAAGGTTCGTAATCGCTGTAGCACCATGTGCAGAGACGCGCAACGTCGACACATTCACGAGTCAATTGAGGGTGGCGATCCAAGTAAAGTCTGGAAATTTTTAAAGTCCCTTGGGATTGGTAAATCTGCTCTCTCTTCAATTCCATCCAATGTCAATATTGACTCCCTTAATAATTTTTTTTGCTCATCTTCTGTAATTGATCCGCACGTTAAGAAATGTACTATTGACACTATTTCTAAAGCTCCCATTCCAAAATTTTCTCCTTTTTGTTTCAGTCAATTCACTGTGTGTAGGGTTAAGAAAGCTATATTATCCATTTCTTCTAAAGCCGTTGGCAGTGACAACATTGGCCGTAATATGATCATTCCTATCCTTGATACCATCATTCCCATTCTAACTCATATCCTTAATTTCTCCATTACATCCTCTCAATTTCCCACTCCTTGGAAAGACGCTCATATTATCCCCCTTCCCAAAAAAAATAACCCATCTACTTTTGGTGATTTCCGTCCCATATCCATTCTTCCCTTCTTATCCAAAGTCCTCGAACGCCTTGTTAATGAACAGTTAACTATGTTTTTAAATTCCAACAAGCTGTTTGATCCTTTCCAATCCGGTTTCCGTCCCGGTCATAGTACGGCTACTGCTTTAGTTAAAATCACTGACGATATCCGTATGGCAATGGAGAATAGGCAACTTACTCTGCTCACTTTGATTGACTTTAGCAACGCATTTAATTCTATAGATCATGACATAATGTTAGCTTTATTATCCTCTCTAAATATATCAAAATCTGCAAGTAATTGGATGTATAGTTACCTACGGGGACGCCGTCAACGTGTCTACAACAACGATTCTTATTCATCCTGGTGTGATATCGTTGCTGGTGTTCCTCAGGGTGGCGTACTGTCTCCGCTTTTATTTTCCTTATTTATAAATTCTATTTCAAACCAGGGCCGGATTTAGGGGAGGGCAAACGGGGCGAAGGCCCGGGGCCTCCACAAGCAGGGGGCCCCCCACAATAGAGACTTCGGAAAAAAAAATCTTTCAAATTCCAACTAGTAAAACTAGTAAACATCTTTTCCTTTGATATTTTTTTCACTTTTACCTTTACCTACAGCCTACAGTACATGATTATTTGATTATATTAATCTTAAATATTAACAGAAATCATTGATCTATATTTGTTCACTCTAATCAGGCAATCAGTGAAATATCAAAATCTCAAATGGCCCTGATAAGCACTTCCAATTTACTACCCATCTTAAGGGAGTACCCCAATGGCTCAATGGCTCAGTGGGGTGGTATTTGCCCGCAACCTCGGAGGTTGGGTATTCGATTCCGTGAAAATTTGCACGCTGCAGCAGAGGCATTGGTGAAAGTGTATACGGATGATTTAGAGCCTAGTCTTGGTAATGAGTTGGTTCAATTTGTGTCTTTGATTAATTCATACAAAAAAGACTATGGAAAAGATCAATCGCCGGAACTATTTTACTACAAAATTCTCGAAGATCGAAAGGAGAATGGCGAAACTGGGCCTAACTGTTACAGAAATCGTAAGATATTTAAAATTCATTATGTTAATTTTAATAATTATTTGTAAAATATTGACTTCTGATTCTATGGGAAAACAAATCTTTGAAAAAAAAATAATTCGTTCACTACCGGTCTTATCAAGCAGAGATGTCAGTGTTGTCAGAAGTAAAATAGTCAAATATATAGATTAATACCACATACGAATGAATGTTTATTAATTTTCATTTTTAGTTTTATTAAATTCAAATGCTATAAACATCAGAAGCAAAACTTAACTTTTTTTAACACACATCTTAATTTATTTAGGTCATTCTATAAAATAAAAACATATTTTACTTAATCAATAATAACTATAACCTTTTTATTTAGGTAGCTGACCATTAATAAATGTCAAATTATTAATCATAATTGTGTCAGTGATGAGTGATTTGTTATGTTTGTTGTTTGACTTTTGAGTGAAGTTTTAGTATAGTGCCACAAACTTAACTGACCCGGTGACGGTGTCACTGATGTCGATTTTTACTACTGGCGGCACGTAGTTCCAGTTTTTTTCACCGGGTCAGATAAGTTTGTGGCACTGTAACGTTATATTCAAAATTGCCTCAATCGTCTATTTTTACTCTAAAGATATTATTTGAATTGATTAGTCTTATTATGAAAGCGAATCCTGATTCATCCATTTATAAAGATACTAGCTGTCCCGGCGAACTTTGTACCGCCCTGTCAATGAATGTTGTGTTACCTTTTAGCTGAACTAATTTAGGCTTTGATGAACGTAATACAATGATACAAAATAAATATTTATATGGATTGATATGTATATTTTAATTTATTACTTCAAACACGTCTCAGAGAAAAATGATTGAATTTTAATAAGCTGTGCAGCATGGATTAACTCTTTTCATTCTTTAACTGTTATCGACCACGCCATCGTTTCGTTTCACTTTAGTTGTGATAATAATTCTACCATTATCATTAGGCAATCGACGCTGATACAGTGGGTAACCATCGTTGCTTGTGATGGTCTTTGCCATCAATTTTCGTGGATACCTTTTGGTACACTCGCTGTCAACCACGCATGGTGTTTGTTGGTTGATGGTTTCACACGGTCCATGAATCATATTCGTGATAACAACGTCATGTCGGTCTGGATCGGTTTTAGGATTAGCAATCCCCGCACACTCATATATTTTATTCTTTCGACTAACCAAATTAAAATGTGTGCATGCTGCAAGCCAGATTTTCGTCATTCGATTGAATACATCCATCATTGAATAATCCCAAAGATGTGTTCCTTTAATGTAACTCATCAGTGATCGGATTTTTTTCTTGAAAACACGTGTGGTGATGACGTGCCGATCACTTGATATTTGTCCGGGAAGCAACAGTTGAATAATTTCCATCCATTTCGGATTACATATAAATGTAATGAATAGATCTGGCCGACCATAATGACGAACATATTATTATGTCATTGCATCTTGCACATATTCACTTGGGCTACCTGTGTATGTCGCCGGTAAAATAATCAATAGACCAACATTTTGATAATTCTACCACTATCATCTTGTTGCCTGTGATAGTTTCTACAGTAAATTTTCGTGGATTCCTTTTGGAACACTCGCTGTCAACCATGCATGGTGATTGGCGGTTGATGGTGCCACACGGTCCATGAATCATATTCGTGATTA
>CAJQZM010013364.1:0-35996 GCA_907164665.1 Colias nastes
GCCGGCAGCCATTTAATAGGCTGCGAAGAAATTTCTTACGCAGATGCGGATTATATTTAGCGAAAGGCGGACGGCATTTCGAAAACCTTTTGTAAAAAATAAACAATATGTTAATTATTATTTATGTTGTTTTATTGATTCTCCAAACCTTTTATTAAGATTTAAACATAAAAACTAAATAAAAAAAAAAAACACAAAATAACAACAGAATAATAATAATGGTTTGTTAAGTTAAAATTTAAAATATTAAATTTTAACTTTTCTATCCATGTCAATACTGATTTGTAACGACTTTTATGGCAATAAATGGTTCTTTAATCAAAAATTGGCCGTTCCAAATGATTAAAATTAAATTAAGGTAAATTTCGTAATTTTTCGATTTTCATGTGTTAATGTACATGATGTTGTTTTTGAAGATGTTATAATCGAAGGACAACTATGATTTTTTGTGTAAAGAATAACCTTATGTTAAGGTAGTTTTTAGCAGTACCAGCAAAACCTTGGTGGTACATTTTTTTTTCACAGGATTTTTTCGAAAAATCGTCATTTTGCCGAGAAATTCAAATAACTACAGAAAAAGTTACAATAAAAAAATGCAGTCTAATTATTTACACAAGATGAGCCTATAGCGCGATAGGTAGGTTATTGTGCTATACCTATATCAAATTTCATTCAATTCGGTCCAGTAGTTTTCATAACAGAGTGGTTTTGTGTCAAAAATATTGAAATTCCGGATTATTCAAAAATAAAATCATAATTTCTAAACCATAAGTTTTCGCTTAACTAAAGTATGTTTTAAATGATTACTCATGATGCTCTCAAGCTGAAAAAAAATTTTGGACCACTGTAAACGGGCCACCCTGTATAATTTACGTGCTCGAGACTCACTAAGAGATCTCTTTAAGAATACTGGTATCCTTACTGTACCGTCGCAGTATATATTTAATAATATTTTATATGTACACAATAACGCTTACTTACACACAAAAGTAGGAGATAGACATTGTTATGACACAAGAAGCAGAAATAAAATTGAAATTCCATTTTTCCGGCTAGCTAAAGTTAAAAATTCATTTATGGGTCAAGGTATACGCTTTTACAACAGAATTCCTCATAATATTAAAGAGTTTAGTAGTTCTAAATTTAAAACTTATATAAAAAATGTAGGTACTAATTCAGAGAGCCTATTACAGTATTAAGGAATGTATGGACGATAAAAACCCATGGAGGGTTCTCGCGTAAAAACCACAGGACAGTTCTTTGGCATATTATGATAATAATGTACATATTATGTATTTTGTAAAACTGACATGATTAAAAAGAGCAACTATGGAGTTTCTTGCCGGTTCTTCTCCGTAGATACTGCTTTCCGAATCGGTGGTAAATGTTAAAATATGTAATGACGTTTCAAAAGTGCTTCTAAAAGAAGTCTAATTGAATAAATAAATGTTTGAGTTTGAGTTTGAGTTTGTAAGCTAGCTAGCAGCGCCATCTACTAAGTACAACGTGTATCAGGTGAATGCTTATCGTAATGTGTCATAGTGTTGGGGGTATCCCGTAGATGGCGTGATAAACAATTTCATTTTATGTTGGATATAGTGAAGTTAATTTTATTAATTTTAATTTTTTACCATGAGAGTTAAAAGGATTATATTTAACGAAATATAATTTACGTATTAGCTGTGGCGCGCGGTTTCACGCGATTTGAACCAGCGGATAACTGACAAGTAATTCTTTAGCTTGTATTATTCTGCTAAATGTTCATCACTGTCAAGTATTATAGAAGTCCGTTCAGTGGGTATCTTTTGAAAGGTAAACATTACATACATCTTTCCATCCTCACAAACTTTCACGTTTATTATATTAGCAAGATTAATTATTAAATTACTTTATTAGTAAATTTACTTTATACTCGCTGTAGTGCCATGAATTTAAACATAAGAAGTAAGTTTCTATTCCTTTTTATTTGTGACTAACTTTTCAAAACTGTAGAATAGTTTAAACTATAGACTATAGAACATAATTAATGTACTTTTTATAACTTGAAAATAGTAATAAAAACTTATTACTATTTTCAAACCAATTTTGAACGCTATAAGAGCAGCTTTATTGTTTGGTTCTGTGTGTATAGGCCGTAATAAATGGCACCTTAAAGTTTAGCCATAATTTTATGGATAATAGTCTTTGGTTGTTTCTGACTAACTATTTAAAAAAGACGTGTGGCACTCGGGGACTGCCGCTGTAAAGCTATTGCATGCTATGCCTTCAAGCCACACCTCCGCGCCCGTCGGAGTGGGGAGCGTGAGGTTTTTCGTTACGCAATTTCTGGATTCGGTTCCCGCGGTCAAGGCCCGCGATAGAAGCTATGCAATAGCTTAAAAATCAGGAAATAGGGAATATAGAAAGATAAACTTTGTCGCTTTCAATTTCCTTATATCTTTATGGGATATAAGGGGCCCTTTCCCCGAGCTCTCTGGGTATGCCAAAATGCATTCTCCATTATAAAAAAAGGTAGGTTATAATCATAGATATTCAATTCTGAAGGAAAACAGTTGAAGTAGGGTTCTTAACCAGCTAAAATTAAAACAAAACATATTTTTCAAGACTTTTATTACGTTATTTATTTCAAACTACACCTTCAAAATTATATTTGATTATAACTACGATAAGCTATAACATTACCTAACATTTGACCAAAACCTATCGTTTTATGAAAAATTTTGACACGTTTTAAGACTTCCAGAAATTTCCATGCTATCATTACATTCCATTATATACTTACTACGTTAAATATTAAACGGATAATTGTTGGCGATATACAATAATAAATTATAATTCATTTCATAATCTTTACAGAATGGCTCTTGTTCTGGAAGATGAACAGAATATTCAAGTTTGAATCGAGCTTTGATGGTAAGCATATGAAAAAGTACTCTGTAAGATGGTAATTTAACAAATTGTAAGTAAAATACTTGATATGTAGTCTATTAAGATTGTCGTTATAGAATTTGTTAATGATTCTTTGCAATCCATACAGGTTTTCCAGTTTGGAACATAGAAAACGCATTAATTTTTATTGTACATCGCCTACGCAGTTGCTTAGTAATAAAATCGTACATTAAATATTAAAATTAGTTGCACGCTTGCAGAAGCTGCTTTGCGGTGGTTTAGTACATATTAAAATGTCTCACATACATAAAAATTCGCTCGTTCCCATATAAAACTACTATTACACCTAAATATATTGTTATACACGTAACAAAATTGTTAAAACGTATTTTAAGTCTCAAACAAGTGTTAGTCAAAATCAGGTACAAATTAATCAAAATTAAATCTAAGGTAACTGAACAGTAGAGGAAGATTTTGAGATCACGTTGCATTTCTTATTGATTAATCCTCTGAATCAATTCAAGAATTCATTGAAATAACTCATATTACATGCGTACACATAGATTTATTTCAGTTTTTGGCGTTTACAAACATTATATCAAACTAAATCACAGAAAATTACTAAACAAATTATTTTTCTAACCTTAAATGCGACAATGAAGTATCTGAATTGGACCATATTTTCCAAATGAAAACCTTATAACACAAGGCCCATAAATAGGTATTTCTACTTACATCTAATGTAACAAAAAATATAAATAAGTCAAAGTGACTGTTACATAACATGTGCAATCTTTCTATGATCTTACTTACGCATACATTATGTGCCATAACAGATAACTACGGTTATTTTTTTATATATAACGCCCACCGTTACTTCTGTATTACATGACATTAAGTATGGCGATGAATTGTTGTGACTGCGACGTATTCTTCATAGAATTGCAATCTGACGTCTCAAAGGATTTGCAATGAATAAATTAAACGATGTATTTAAGTTGTACTCTTAATCTAAGCTCAATATTTTATTTTGTGGATGAAAAACTAGTTAATAACTACGGTGCAAAAATGAAAATTCCTTAGTCTATTACGGTATAAATAGTTAAAGGTCTGTCACAATGCGTGTACCAGTTTGTACCTTGCTTAAAATCGATACGGTATTCGTGACCGCCTTGAAAACGATGAATCACTACCACTTTAATACTATTTAAGTCAACGAACGGACTATGTGGACTATATTATTTTCATTTAGTGTAAATCAGATATTGTTCTGATTTTTGTGCATGAACGGTACTTATTTATCGAACCCGCCAAACCAAGCCCAGTAATATAATTAGGCCCCAAATTATGTACATAAAACACATAAAAATACATAAATTTGCTTGTGGTTACATCACGAACTTATCACTTACGTCAATAAATAAACACATAAATGAATGTTTACACATCTTAGTATGATTGTAATGAATTAATAGCAATCGATAACATAACTACGTTCTGATAATAACTATAATAATATGAATATGAAATAAATAAGTCGATTACATTCACTAATAAATTATATAAGAATACAGGTTGCTGCGGTGTATGGACTAGCATAATAAGAAAGAGTGTAATGCGAGCGGTTAAAATACAAAAGCCCCTTAAAATAGCTAAACATATCCTAGAACTCTTTGGTATTATTCACTGGACGCTAAAACTATACAGAGATACACATACAATTGCTAATGTATCAAAAATTTCTAAAAGAAAACTTGCTTCAATATTTACACCCGTCTGAATGCGATGCTAACTGAAACGGACGCAACTAAAATCATTGGCGATTTTTCCTCCTCCGACCCGAAGGCTTTCAATTCTCCAGGCTTTGACAGGATGAACTCGAGCGACTCAAGCAATCGCCAATAAGTCGATTGCGTGTCAGAAGAAACCCGGTGGACAATGTCCACAGTCTCCTTCTGTTCTCAAAGCATAACGGCAGGCAGTGGAGTCGACAGAGCCATATGTTCCGCTCCCCTGACCGGCAGCCTTTGAGCCGTAACATAATGTCTCATTAAAGCAGGCACTGTAGGAAATGCAGTTGAGGCCCCTCCCAAAGTATATCCATCACCTCCACGACATATACGCATGTGCATAAAACCACGGGTAGACCTGAAACAAAACGAACATTAATAATTAATATCGTGACTCATTTTTATCTACCGAGATAGTATGTTATACTGATATGAATTTGATGATATTTGTTGTCTGCATGATAAAAAATATTATACTCACTTCAAACTAAGCGAGTAATCGTGTTTAGCAGATTCGCTATTCCGAACCAAGAAAGCTCCTTCCTCTGCATCTCTGAGCAAACTTTCAGCTTCTATGCGCGACAACGTTCCATGATACCACCTGAAATTAAAAAAAAATATTATTAATATAAACAATATCATAGACAAAACATAATATGTACATTATATCATAGTAAAGTGAAATGACAAATTAAAGGATAAGAGAAAATGAAAAGAAAGTAATTAAATATCTATGTCGTGTCATCTTTGAAACTCACCCTTGTCGGTCAAGTGGAAGAGACGCATCAACTAAATCTCGAGGTGGAGCTATGGGTCCCAAATTTAAGTGCAATCCCTTAGAACCGCTTGATCCACTGCTGCCACTGTTGAAATTTAATGTAAGCTTCTCACGATGCTTATCTGGAAAATAATACATTTATTATTGATACAATTTTGAAAGTAAAACACAAAATGGAAAGCCTGACAACTTCAGTTATATTCAATGTAAGTAATATGTCACTTCTCGTAAAGTATCAATCACAAGTCTACCAAAATCCCGTAACTTGAATGTACGTTTACAAATTGCACACAGCATAAAGAAAAACTTCCCTCAAAAGGCACTTTAGTAAATTAAATATCGGGAGGGCGGCCTACCAGAATATTTTGTGCGGTGCAATCTCAGTCATGTATCTTAATCGGTATTATTTTGTAAAAGTCACGTCAAATTACGATAAATGTGAATTGAAGGTGGCAGACCCTTTTCTTACTATGTTTGTTAATGAATGATAATAGAAAATGATATTTCCTATTCTTTTATTTATATTAAAATAATGCAATAACTCACCTTGATTTAGGTCTTGTACGCTTTGACTCGATGAAGCGTTAGAAATAGCTTCGCCGAAATCATTATTTAACTGTAGGGACTGGCCGCGTAACTTTCTTCGCAGTTTTGGCATATCAAATGGCAAGGTTCGTAGATCAACTTCAGCCTCAGCCCGTCGTCTACGAAGTTTTGGCATATCAAATGGTAGATCTGAAAGATCCACGTCTTCATCTTTACGTGCTTCCTCAGTATTGCTGTTCTTAAAATTTATGAAAGCATTCCTGGAATCAACACCCTCTCTGGAGTGTATTGATATACCACTATCCGACCCTTGAATCTCTGTATCACCTGGTGTTGAATGTCTAAAAGTAAGGTTCAATAAATTCCTATTTTGTAATGCACGACGTTTAGGTTTCTGAACAATTTCTACAGTTGTTTGGATCGTAGTATTTCCCGTATCTACGTCTTCCGGAGAAACTTTTTGTGAATTATTATTCTTATTATTGTCAGATGTTTCCGATACTGGTTCTTGTGAAGATTTATCAGATATAGGGCTTAAAATGTGCAGTTTAGCCGGATGATGCCCAAACCCCGTTAATTGCATATGGTGTGATTTAGCAAAAGGAACGTTGCCAGAATCCGAGCTGTGCGAGCTTAGCGAAGAGGAATGTCGACCTTCAGAGCTACTGCTGCTTCTATCACCTTCACTATTGCTACTTCTTAGTGATTCCATACTTCCTCCGCTGCTACTTGTAGCCATGCTCTCAGTGCTCGAATACTTCCGTCTAGGGCGAGCTATACCGGGCCTGCCTTTAAACTCCATTATAGGGCCGACCCCCTTTGGCCCCGTGTACCGATTCAACTCTGGTGTGTCTGAATCGGAAGTGGGTCGACCCTTAATCTCTAAAAAAATACCGTCCTTTGATTGCCCCCTTTCATCATCACCATCACGTGATTCCCGACTTGAATCTCGTAGACGTTGTCCAACATCTAATTCAGTAGAAACAGACGCTTTTACATCAGTCATACTAGCATCACTACTTGTGGGCGTGTCTCGAGCCCTGAGTGATTTTACAGGTAATCTTAAGTCTTTCAGACGTGGGTGAGCTGGTTGCGACTGAGGCAAATTTGGGGCGCTTTTTATACTATTCATGGCAGATCCATCTTTCTGCTGAAATTTTGTGGGTAAAGGCGCTGTTGATGGAGGCGATGGAGTATAGCCGCGGAAAGGAAGTTGCGATGTTGACGCTGTTCGCTCTTCATCATCTATATGAACTTTTTCTAAGTCTTCTGATAATGCTAATGCGTTATTTTCACTTTCCCTTTTCTGTCGTATAGTTGGTATCTTTGATCGCCGGACGCTATCTGTTTTCATAGTCACCTTGCGGCGTCCTTTGTAGTCTGGTTCACTCCGCTCAACTGCTTCAAAAGCTGATGCCGCTGATGATATAATTTTACGCTCTTCGGCTTGTAACAAGGCCGGATGATTACTAACACGGTCAAAATCATCCAAATCATCGTCGGAGCGTGCGATTTTGCAGTCAAAAGCGGTCTCATATATCTGTCGAGTGGTCATCTCTTGTGGCCAGCGTGGCAAAGGCGCCGGCACATAAAATACGCTACGAGATGGACGGTGCTCGTCTACATCTTCGGGCGCGGCGCACGCGCAGCCGGCCGCGTCGCGCCCACGACGCCTCGGCGGCATCCACGCGCTCTCTCCAGACGAAGATGACGATCGTTCTAACTCACGAAAGCCATCTTCAGCCACTGAAAAGCGTTTTGGCAGGTTTGGTCTTTGAGCAACGTGTGGGGCGTCAAGACTAGCCGATTTTCTGTAGCGCGTTCCTCGTGAAGATGACGTCGAGGATGCTGCTGGGGCTGAAGGTGCAGGTGGGGGCGGTGCAGTTTTAAACAAATCGCCGTAATAATATGGACTGGGATTTCTGCGAGGAGCGTTTGCGTAACGTGGATCAGAACGTCCACTGTCAGGCGAATGCAAGGACGGTGCAGTTGCAAATGGATCGAATTCACCGAACTCGTCTTCTTCCTCTTCTTCTTCTGTTGAGGACGACCGGTCGTCTGTAGATGATTCTATAACAATAAAAAAAAAACAAAATTAACATCCTATATCCCGATTTGACATAACAATACAATTATGAACATAAGTTGAAGATTAAATGACGAGATCCAACAAAATTTAAAGGCTTTTAAGAATAAAATGTGAGTAACGAGCTAGAAACATCCTTCAAGTCTGAGACCACGATTCGTCTCAAGTGGTCTCTTAAAAATAAACGAGAATGTGCACATATTGTGTATAATAAATTCATATTAAACGAGGGAGTTTTTAAATCTTTTCTGAACGTATTTCAAATAAGATTTTTTCAAATAAAACATCGAACATAGCCTTTCGAGCTTTACTTCTCAGCTCAAATTTGTTTACAAAAATATATTATATAAGCAAATTATTATAATTTTTACATCTATGTATTATTATATTAATACAGATTACTTCATAAGATTTAATTTACACTACTGTGTGTGTTTATTTATTCCTTTATAAATGAGACAAATTCATAGATTCCCTCGAGAAAAAAAAGTCTATGTCCTCATCAAGCAGGAATACCCTAATGAGAATTCCTTGCTTCGAACAACAAAGGCATCCCTCTGAATGCATGTTAAAGCCTGGATTTAGCCCTCTAGCCGCGACAAACCCTTACAGGGAAATTGCCTAGCAACAGCGTTGGCGAATATTGCCAATTAGACATTATTGGCTAATGACTAATGAGAGCTCACATTCTTCAATTTACAATGTAAACTAAAGTTTGAACGAGAATTCATAATCTATATTAACTTGAATCATTGCAATTTACTTAACGAAAGATACGAAGATACGAAGGCAAGGAGATTAAAATTAAATAGAAGCTTTCTAATTCTAATAACGGTTCCTAAAACCAACCTAAAACACGAAATTGTCTATTAGTGACAGGGGTGTGTAAAGTGACGTCATTAGGTGACGTAATTACGTTTCCGCGTGACTGGACGTGTGCCCTACGAGCACGATTTTGTTAAATTGCCACGATTTACATGTTTAATGTCTTTTCAAAGTTGGGATATTAGAGGAGATAAAGCAATGTTATTTGACCATAACGGTTCAGATTAAAACGTATTGTCATTCAGTTAATACTGCCATACAGAAAAACATAGCAATGACATGACATCATCATACGTAGCGGAAATCCGATTTAAGTTAATAACCATACATGGTGGAATCCGAAACCATTTAAGTCCGCGTTAGCTCGGCTTAATCTGTCTTTTGGATAAATTCTGTTTATAAATAAAAGGTACTTTAAAACATACAGCCAAATAATGTTTCTAAAAGAGAATTACTAACTTTTGTTATTTTATGACAATACGATAATTACAAGACGAATTACGCAAATAATAAAGAATCTGGTTATAACTTATAGTAGAAGAGAGATAAGTCATGATTTCACAGTGAAATATTGCAATCAAAAGCCTCTATTTATTACGTCCGAGATTTTTTCAGTCTAGACGAACAAACGGGAAAAAGGCTGATTAAAAGTTGCCATTGTTGCTTCACTGCTAGTGCAGGTTTTATTAGCTCCGCCGCCTAATTGTGGACGTCCAATCGGCTTCTGTTGAAACTACTAGTTGAACGTTTCCACAACACTATTGGAAACGAAATGAGGCATGAGATGCGGTGTCTCTCAATCAATCCAGAACGAAATGTTACAAATACATTATTTAATGATACACTAAATGCTACGTATATTTGTAACTTTTTACATGTGAAATTTATAAGTGTATGCTTTTAACATTTTTTTACTTTTTTCCAGGTGTATGGACCGGTAGGACAGGATAGTTTGGTGCCTCGAGAACAATGCTTTTAACAAGACTCTACCGCGATTGTTTTGCAAGAAGAAAGGATCTTTTGTCCTCATTCCTCGGAGATGAGCTCGTCGCTACTTTTATAATAATATGTTGTATACACGTACTTTAATATAATTGTTTATCAAGTGATTTGTATCATATTATGTATTCATTAAAACGTAAATCAACTGTATACGACTTTATTTTAAAGGTCTGATTTCTAAAGATATAGTATTAAACTTACCAGACTCGTAATATTGCTGTGAACGATGTCTCGATTGTCGTTCCTGTCTCAAAGGAGCAGACGGCGCTGGCTCTGGTGGGGAGTCTGCAGAACCCTCGGGCGCGCTCTCAGGACTTCTTCTACGCGATTCGGGAGCAGACAAATCAAAGTCTGTCCTTCTGGCCGACTCGTAATCCGCGCGCCTTCGCGCTGACTCAGCGTCAAATGGCCGCCTTCCTGAATCTGCGTCGTATTCCCTTCCAAAGTATCTCCTTGATTCGTATTCGTATGGTCGTCTTTCAAAATCGTAGTTTTGTCTACGGGAATCGTTTCGCCATCTGGTGTCGGGTGAACGACGTTGTTCTCGCGAGCGACGCTTGTGTTGTGGAGATCTGCGCGCTGTGTCTCGAGGTGTGCAATATGCCTCTAGAAATTCAACCTGCAACAAAAAAAAATTACATCAGCATTAATGCTATCAAAAACTCGAAGCTATATTTTTTTTAATTTATTTCAGATGGGTTTTAAGTGCACATTGAAAATTTAATTTGGCCGGAATATACCTGACGACGATTAGATGAAAAGAAGCCCTTCATCATGAAGGTCGATTATGTGGCAGAGTAAAGTGGTAATAAAATGCAGCGGTCACATATCCGACGACCGTAACGGTCGGTTAGGCGCTCTCTCCCCACGACTGCGATCATTATTAGGGACCATTTCTGTTTATGAGGACGAGCATAAAGAATATTATGAGATATTGTGCTTGCATTGTATAATACGATTAGGTGATAAAAGTACCTAATGCCAAATTTTTGAATTACTGCCAAATTTAAAGAATTGAGTCATAGATGCATAGAGCAATGCCATTGTAATGATTGATTATAAAAAAACATACTACATATATGTATCTATTATTCTTTGATCAAACAAAATATTGTATGTGAATTGTGAAGCTAAAACAGCGATAATTTCAAGGGCCTTAAGCTCAGCTCTCAAGTATGTTTTGGAACTAAGAAACACCGACCTCGAGATGTTTACGTAAATGCGAGTTGAATGTACCGAGTACCACAAGCATTGCATAATATATTACACAATGTGATTGCTAAACGATTAAAAAAGTATAGCCTGCCTACGTGAATATTTATATTACTAAACGTCGGTTTGCTTGAGTTTGGCTTACCGTTGCAGGGAGGCTTTTAATCATAATAATTTTATGAAACAAACGAGCATGCCAGTCATTAAACATGAGGGAGACTTTAAAATAAGAAAAAAAGATTGGCGACCGGTTTCAAGCTGCCCGCAGGGCTGTTCTTTATTCAAACTTCAACATCGAAAGGCTAGGCTCATCTGGTGCATTGTTTAACGATTCCTTCGTACGCATGAAAATTTATTTACATAATTAAACATCGGCTCTACCACCCTCGTTTTGATTTGCGATGTCTACAGAAATTTTGTCGTTATTTGCATATTTATTTTCACGCTTAATTAGAATTTGTAAAATGCTTTTTGTTAGAAATCACAGTAGCTCATTAAAAGTTTAGCATTATTAAGTTGAATAATTAAATGGGCAAAACGTTGTGAGGTCGAGGTTTGTGGACCATTCTCGGAGAGTATATCCGATTGTATTATAAGGTATATAGGAATGCTTAATGAATTGATTTGATACAAAACAAATTATATAATAAAACAATGTTACACATCTCCTGACTATACAGCTTAATTATATTTGAAACTACCAAGCTGGTGTGTGACGGTAATTGATTGAACGATCATCAATGTTTCGGGCTTGGTCCCTCTCGTTTTATTTACCAATTCAAATCAATGCTAGCGCTGGAACGGAAGGGTTCGAAAGCATCGAATTGAATATTGCTCAAACACAATTCGTCAAATTGTAAAGGGGTAATAGTGGACTATTGCTCACTTTCCGGTACAACTACAGATACTAATGATACACTTCCGAGCCAAACCGATATAAACTGAAGGTCTAAACGACCGTTTGAATCTATATCGTCATTCCTTTGATGTGCTTGATGAATCTTTATTGCAATAATCAATATGAACGACTAATTATTTGTTTTGTAATGATTATTCATGTTTATAATGTATCTCATGTCATTAAAGTACATTGCTCGTTGTTTAATTTCATACCATTAACTTATCATTCGTGTATTTTTATTTTTTTATGTTTTATAAATGAAGATAACGCTTAATAATGTTGTTTGCATTATTTGCTTCTTAGTCTTCGCTAACGACCTGAACAACATTACTAGTACCAATATAGGTAAAATGAAGAGTTCAACTGCTAAATATAATTTTTAATTAAAGAACACAACAATTCATATGATAATAATTATACCTGCGCATAGTTATCAGTTATATAAACATTTCTGCAAACAAAAATTAAATCAATAATGATATAGCGTTTATATTGAGTATGACTAATTTTCAGCATTATAAATTAAATGTGTCACCAAGTCCTAATCTAACCTTTATCTTATCCAGAGTGGCAGAGATAAAATAAATAAATTGCATATCACATGAGTCCACAATTCACATCGTATTATCGGTATTCATCGCTAACCACATTTTAGCAGACAGTCAGACACCTACTAAAATAAACAAACATCTAAGCCGGCCTCAAATTCAGAGCGCAAAAGAATTTCAAGACTGATATGAATCATCGTGAGCGTATACAAGTGTTCGCAAATAACATTGAAGAATGACAATTAAACAAAGTAAACAATGCACGGTTCATATCCAAACATAAATAACAATAAAGAGCTGATCTTATTATAGAGAAAGCTATAATTCCGGGTTTGCTATGAGTAATGCCCACAGTATTAAGGATGTGGGACAACTTTCAGACGGCCACATGAGTCAGCCCGGCGATGTATAAATACCGGAGACACGCCTCCTGGCTCGCCGAGCTAAAATAGTGCACTGCAGTGTCGTATAACATAAATATAAACGTCTCGCACATCTGTCATGAAGCCAGATTTTTTTGATTCTATAAAAAACGGATTCTCAAAACTACGTTCAATTATAATCTCTAAAGAAATTGTTGAAGCAAACAATAACTATGCGTAGAAAAATCCTACAGCACACTATCAATTCATATTTTTTCAAACTGATACAAGTATTACCCTTATCATAAATGCATGATTCATTACTTTTAACTAATCTTTATCTGTTATTACCAAGAGGAAAATGGCATGTTTACTATTAAAACTAATCCAAATACCTATAAGCTAAAAAGTTTTCAAAATGTATCTAATCATTTTAATTTTGCCAAGATAGTTGTCATCGTGACGCCACTGGTTGTAAAACTAAAATATAAACAACCGAACAACGATAAGATCGACAATCACGGCAATGGAATATTACGTGAGAAAATAAAAATCTAGGGAAATTGGAATGAAAACCATATCGGAATCAGAATGTACGAGCGTCGCGGTCAATTCCACGTCGCCAAACCTTGTCTGGTCACGTTCCGCAAACTAGAAGCCGAAGCTGCAAACAGGTCTATACAACTGAATTAAACAGACATCCTTTTTTCTTTCCATTTCGATAAAGTCCGCAAACGTGCTTTCCAATTGTTTTGATTTCTAGACTGATGGCGACGCGACGGAACGTCTGCCATAAACGTCTAGTTAAAGAAACAATTTATTATGATAATACAAATATGAAGTATTCTCAGAAAGGCGAAGTACACATAATTTCATCTAGCTTCACTAAATTAGACACACAATTGTTGTAAATGACAAAACAAGCGGAGGAAATAAGCTTAATTACTAAGTTGCCAGTCCGAATCGCCCAGAGGCCGGGGGTCTTAAGTAGACCCTTACGAGTGTTTCAATGAAGGAAACAATTAAGGGCGAAATTTTCAACGCTCCTTAAAGAGGACACGTCACTTAGGATAATAATTATTATATTAAATTTATTTAAGTTTACAAAGAAGACACGATTTATAGATTAAATCTAACACATAAAAAATGTGAATGAAGTCGTATGGATGTAGCCTCATTGTTAAAGAGATTATTTTTTTCTTTATTGATGTTGTTCTTATTGTTAGAAGTTTGAAAGGGCATTCAAAGGCGAGAATTTTGAATGCGATGCTTATGACACGTTTTAAGGAAAGACCGGATGAAACGTGGAGATAAATCATTATGAATGAGAGCTATGAGAACCCTTGTTCGTGAGCAGCTGAGTTTGAAAAGTGTTTTGGTTTAACATCTGCCAGAAACCGGACGTTCTAATGTTCGGCAAAAGATTATATCACGCATTTGTGTTGTTCGAAACATTGTAGATCTGATAGGAGTCTTGGTTTTGCGTATGCAAACAACATATCAAGTAGCAGGAAGTAGTTTCGTAGTGTATTTTATTTCCTTATCAATAAAAGGTTGCGCCGAGCACGCTACAGAAAACTTTGCTCTTTGAACTTGTAACTGAGTTAAGTCAACCCGGGGGTTTGCTGGGGGTTCTAATCAATATCCACTAGTGTCTCGATTTAACAATGTTTCTTCAAAAGTTTTGAAAATCTTTTGATCACATTTATATCAATCTAATAATGTGAAATATTTCTTTTGATGATTCATAATTATTTTATTTTCTCTTTTCATTCAGTTTATTTCTATATTTATGACTCAATTATTGTCCTTTTTTGTACGCGGATAATAAATTACTTCGGCTTTTGACAATCTTGTAGGCTGTGTTTGTCAATATTCGTTATTGGTAGGTAGGTGGGTTGGTAATAAAAATACCACGGATATGTATAAGAATTGGACATACCTACATAATCTAAAGAACATTGTAAAGAATCGTCCTTGTTTGTATGTATATTGTTTGATATACTTCCTATAGAGCGATCTTTAGAGCTATGCTAGCCGTGTCCTGCATTCGCTATTTCAATAACCTCTCCCATTCCTTTGTCTTACAGGTGTGGTTTGACAACTTTCAGCCAAATCATTATGCATCCAGCAGAAATTAATGTTTTAGAATAATTCCTGACAATTCAATATTTGTCCTTGTAATCATTTGTAACTCATATTAGCATTGAAAGAAATTGAAATCAGAACTTTAGCTAATTGTAATGATTCGCAATCAGCGGTTGCATCCGTTTTACATATTATTTAGTATATTGATTATTTCCTATTAAATAAATACTTAATGTATTTTTATTCATCTCCTATCCTAAGTAGGTATGCTAGTATTTGAATTCATTTCTTCATTACTGTTACTAAAACTAAAGTATCATAACTATAGTTTAAAGATAATAAACTTACCACATGCACTACTAAAATCCATTGGGCAATCTGCTTCATTTGCGATATTAACTTCTTATTAGAAGGCATTTTTGTAGTCACTACTATAACTATGTACGGAATCCACAAATACCACTGTAATCATCAACGTATCGACCGTTTCACTAGTGACACGCACACATTTAAACTAACAACTAGAACTTATACACTTTCACAAACTTGTTCTTAACCTACGTACTGTTTTTATTGTCCTTTATCTCGTCAACTCTTGTGTAAGTATTGGCGTTTGGCAGTAAAAACCTGCGATATAAACGCCTAAAACGGTTCGGTTGCCTACTTGACGAGTCCAACTGTAGAGTGTAGACTGACAACACTTCTCAAACACTATACGCGAATGTGTAAAACGGTGACTCATCGGCCCCGCATACTGTTTACCGAGGCTTGAGTCATCGTGGTAGGAATACACCGTCGAGCGCTGCAGCGCTTTCAAAGCACGCATACAGCAGTGCGCCGCTAAACAATACACATTCTGCTAGCTCTACAGCGCTTTGTTATAAGAAATCGACTCCATTAATACCTCGATTCCGCACGTGTCCCCCAAATAGCTATGCTATAATAAACTATAAGCTGTTTGACTAAAAGCTATTTTCGCATGATGTTAAAGTAGCCAGGGAAACGAAACGTAAACTTTCGCGTTTGAAACTCGACTTGTGTTATGTTAGATTACGACGTCCGACTAGGTCGAATGCCGTTTTGAGGTCGTTTACGCGATACATACTTTAACTTAATGTATCTTAGTAAATTGCACACAAAGATAATGATACGATTACGAATGACTAATCGAATCAAGAATGCGGCCTTTTAATAAATCTAACGCGCAATTTAAATTCGGTAGTGTAATTACAATTAGGTTATTTAATTACAACTAGCGAGTGTTATACCTACCTAACGTCAATATCATAAGTCAATATAACTGAAATGTAGGTAATTATAAATAATTAATGACAACCTATTTGAGGTTAATAGATTTACCTACTTAAGTTAGGTGAGTAGGTACCTACCCACATAAAAAAAATATTATTAATAAGTAGAGATAATATTCTATTGGTATATGATTGCATTCGAAGGTTAATTAAGTTTCAAATATGTAATATAAAATATTCAGACTTATCGATCAATAATAAAGTGCAGCAGTAGTGTAAGTAAAGCAGTGTGAAAAACAATTAAAAATGTATTGAAGTTTTACATACTACCTAATAAGTAAGCTATAGTACCTACGTGGTTATTGTACGTGTGCAATTTTTTTTAGAATTATAAAAACTCGTGAATTGTGAGATTATTTGTATTATTTTTCTAAATAAATAATATACCTCTACCTATTATCATATTTTCTTCAAAAATCCCATTCATTTAGTAATAAAAAAACTGTCACGTATACTCTTAATTCTTAACTATTTCATAAAAATTATAGAAGGTTGGTAGGTACTATAAATCAATGAAAATCATTAAATTATTCCTCATGAATCACAACCTATTGTTATAATATAAACAATTTTATGATACAACAACACAACCCATAATAAAGAATCGAGTCCGGCATCTCGAAAGTTCGTAGGCAGATCTTTTTTAAAAGATGATCTAAGTTCGAGGGTGAATGCACTCGCTTGTATGGTGTCGATGACGTTATCGCAATAATATTGAACACTTATTGAAATTTCCATCTAATTTTTAAAAAGCTTCTTAAACATCCTCTTACTCATCAAGCTGTAGATGCAACTTGGATCTATCTTGAATGAGTGTAGTGATTTAATAGATATTAACTATGATAGCCTTAGTATATTCAAATTCAAATTCAAATTCTAGATCTAGATCTCAACGTAAAAAATATTTAGATGTAAGATACTGTCACTGTTCTCTTTTTTTATTTTTACTCAATTAATTCCTTGTATTGTCATAATACATAACCGTTTTATTTCGCATGTGGTGTTAGCCTTTATGTAGTTATTACATTTATGTATTATCACAGAATACATAATATGTAGTAGCTAAACGCTACAGAACGGACACTCTCCGCCTCCCGCCAAAATTAAACACTTACCTCACCCCGCACGATCAGTCTAAAAATGGTCCACATTTTTCTACAGGGACGATACGCAACGAAGATTGACAACATTAATCAAATTGACTTAAAGTTATTTTATTATTTTGGATTTGTGATTATCGTTTTTCGTAGAAAATGGTTAGATATTGTGCTGTTTACGGATGTATTTCATCAGAAAAACGCGAATTTTTTTTTACGCTAGTCAAAAATGTGCCAACCATAAAGCGTTAACACACACATTTGCAGTCTCTACAGTGTGACTGTCAAAACGATAATTTTGTATGGAGTGTCCGGGGTGTGGTATTATATAAGTACTTAGTATTATTTATTTTGTATTTTTTTTTTGTATGTTTGTATGGATGTAAATAACTGTTGGCTGACCTTAAATAAAATAAAATAAAATAAAAATCTATAAATACCATGGCATCAATTGATTGCTCTTAATTAAGAATTGTGTTCAGTTTATTGTTATTTTTTTAAATGATCTTTTTTATCAATAAAATTTCTAGGAAAAGAACAGGACTCATTTTTAAGAAAATTCTATTGCGGTTTAACAATCAATTAGGTACAGCAATAACTATAAACTATTATTATCAAACAGAACAGGAAAATTAAACCCTAGAAACATATTACTTACTTCATCTTTGCTAGTGTTTAAAGGTAGTCAATAGTCATCCGAATTAAAATTACATCCAATTTTGCATTTAATTTCAATAAGCATCGATGTTGAAACGAATATTATCCTTGCCATTAATCCACATTAATAACACGACTTTTACTTTCAAAATCACGTAAACACGTCATTGAAATCGAATGAATAAGGTCTTTCAAGGTCTTCGTTACAGAAGACGTCTCAGTAATACAAGATAGGTCACGTTTGAGGCTTCTTTTAGATGAGAGTTCTGAAGATTTATCATCGACTTGTTCAAAAATATCTGCTTAAAATTCAACTTGATATTACAAGCACGTGAACCTATAGGCAAACTACATAATATAAATGACCAAGTAGATATCATAGCATTATCGTAGTACCTATATTAGAAGTAAGAAGAAGTAACTGGTCAATTCTATCCATGTGATATTTCTATATTATTCAAATTAGCTACCACAACGTAAATTTATGTACAACTGCATGTATTGAAGAAAGAAAGAAAGAAAGAAAAGAAATTTATAGCCGAAAAGCATCAAAATACTGCATACATAAATAGCGCTGATTTACAGGCTGTACCGATGAATGAGGTTCGTACTTCGTGTTAATGACCAAAAGAAAGTCGTTAGTTCAGTCTGTCGGTATGTTTTTCAAAAGTCACGCACCCCAAAATCGTTGACTCCGTGACTCACTTCCCCTATATTTCCAGTCACATATGGACTGCAACCGTTCATGTGGAATAATGAGTCATTTTTGGTACAGGTGTTCGTTTGATGTACATGTGTTTATGTCGTTACTTATCAGGATATCTAAAAGGGGAAGCGAATTTATATTGAATTTATATTGGGAGCATATCGGTTACCATACGGTTTGTTTATGTTCTGTGAAGACAGTTTGGTCACAAAGAAGTTTCAATGTAGCATTATATTTTTACGTGTTCTGATTCATACATAGGTAATGATTTGTTTTTTAATCTGAAAAATGATTATTTCTTTAATTTTTAAATGACGTATAAACTTAACTATCTAAAATTAGGCGTACACGTTTCATCTCTTTTCTCAGTAAATTACGCTTGCATTTCCTCCTAGTGGTTTCCCAATACATAAATGTTATGAGGCATGAAGTGTAAAATGTGTCGCTTATCACCAAATGACGAGTCTACTTTTTCCTTCCTCTGGCATAAAATAATAAATGTTCATTCATTAATATTAATAACAATAATTAATGATGGATTAACTAACAACTAACATTTGGCATAACTTTTAACAATAAAATTCAATGTTATTCACATCTGCATACGTATTAACGAAAGAATGCAAAAATACTGACGTCACAACTACATGACAACTCATATTTACATTAGCTTATACGGTCATAAGGCTTTCAGTTGCGTCAAACAATAATGAAAATCCGAGTTAGTAATTCCTTTGAACTATTACCTTCAACGCACTATATTTTATTAGTAGAAGTTGTATTGTGATTTTCGGCTAAAAAAGTTTCATCTTCTAGGAAGACTGAATATCTTGGTACTGCAAGATAAGCTATGTTTTGTACATAGATAAGGTATCAGGTTTGCAACGGGAAAGATTTTTCGATTTTCTCCAGTTATTCAATTGTTCTCTTGGATTACAATTTTAAAATTAATTTTTTCTTAGTAGCCTTTATGTAATTATAATTATAAGTCACGTCGTAATGTCATTATAAGCGTATAATAATTGCATTCAATATTTATTAAATTCACGGTAAATCAGCTAAGCAGTTTTACACAAACTATAATAATATTATCCACTACCCGTATAAAATTAAATCGTTTAACGTCAAGAGAAATACCATTAGTGCTTATAAAAATGACGTGTGAGGATAATGACGCATGCTTCCAGTGTTGGCATAACAATCACATGACAGATGCAAAGGGGTTTCCTTGAATACAACGATGACCTAAGACCGAAGTTCGCAATTTACATAAAAAATAAAAGCTATATTATAGCTTAAGCCAAACCGAAAACTTGCGTTGAATTCAGTACAAATTTCGATGTTTGTCACGCGATAAGAGGTTATCAGTGTTTCGTATATATATGTAGATAAGTTTTGACATACCTAGTCATGCTAAATATAAAACAACGCTTATTTATAGCTAAAAAATACAAATCATGTTACTTTTAATTGCCTACAATGAATTGTCTTTTTGCGTCGATAAAAATCTATTTGGACAGTATTATATGATAATTCGTATACCTACATTTTTGTACTGTTTTGCATACATATTATTGCTACGTAATGCTGTGGTAATGCTAAATGAATAACAAGATGTCAGGTAATTCCTCACCGCAACTGCTCAATCAGCATCTCTAAAACAAACACATAACCAGTAACATCATTTTCGTCCCAATCAACTATGACGCACCCCTATTGTTTACGATATGACACAACCCTGTCCTGTGGGGATGAAACTGACTCACCACCTGACTCATTAACTTACAATCAATCATTATAATAATGATTAATTTCAATGACTTATACCATTGTAATCGTTAATTGCGACTCAATGAATTGAGCTTATAAAAATTCTAAACGCGTTCCGGATGAGTCAAATTGTTTTGTTATATAATCGTTATAAGGACTGATTGTTTTAATTACGAAATGACAATGAATATTACGTTTTAATATATTGGTAAACGATTCGAAATCGAGTAATTTTGGTATGAGATATTACCTATCTTAATTGCTTCTGAAAATTTATTACAAGTGCCATAAGATTGGCGCCGTTTAAGCTTCGACACAACAGAATACCGGATCTGCCACTTAAAGCTTATGCCCATTGTATTCAGAGTAGATAACCATTATATATTATCTAGTGTTAAGTGTGGTTTAGTGCTGATTTCACACTATATTTCACACGTTAGTCACTTCTTGGCGATGTGAAATCTTTTGTTGCAAGTAGGTATTTGTTTGCTTATAGAAAGGAAAAAAAGTAATGATAAGATATAAGGTATAAATAACGATAATACGATATCGCTGAAGCCTTTATTGGGTTAGTAACACGTGTATAAATATTGAGTGAAGAAAATGAGTACAATAATTAATAAGATATCAAACAGATACCAACTTCTTTGGTTCTACGACATTACATCTGTCATCTGTTACTTGTTCTTTATGTAAAAATGTTTTAGGCCAAGAATAATACATACAATCTCAATTTATAGAAAACTATTTTGGGATCTATGCATAACAGCGTTTATTCACGTAATCAAAACCTTCTACAATTATATTATTGCAGCGTGAAGAGTATTCTTCGTATAAAGAACAATTTTACTTTACATATCATACGAAAACATATTCGCATCTCTGTAATGTATTGACTTACAAATGACAACATATGAACAGAGTACCTACATACATAATTAGATCAAGAATGCCATAAAAGAAGGGCCGTTGCATCATATGTTTAATATCATTAGCCAGAAAGACTCCAAGTGAGTCACTGAGCTTAAAAAGGATACACAAGTATACGAGTGTGTAGCTCGGATACAACATGAATGAGTTAACGACACTCTGACTCACAACTTGAGCAACATGTACTTGAAAGGTCATGCGATTTGCTCAATTTTTTTAGTAAAAGTCAAAATAATAATCAATCTTCGTTAGGCTATATTGAAAGAAAGATAAATTGTTTAAGCTATGCGACCTGGGTCCTGGCGTTAAGGCGAATATCAGATGGTTTTTTGTCTACCTCAACGATGTTTTTTTATTGTATAAGTATTAACTATTAAGTAGGGTTAAGCTGTGAATAATAAAAGTGAATCACAATAAATCATTTGAATTTGAATTTGAGCTATTGTTGTAACTGATTGGAGACCCCTTAACATAAGTTGGCCCACATGTTCCTTTGCTTTTCTGATTCACAAAAGTATTGCTTGCTTTATTGCCAGATAAGAATTAGTTGAAGAATTAACTGTTGTTGCGTGAGTTCACATCAAACTTTATTTCATTAAACTTTGTACATTTGGCACATCCCATTAAACCTTACGAATATTATAGCAGAATTATGACTTCCATGATCTAGCTGAGTTTCTCTATTAAATTGGTGATCCTGTGAATTTTTCTGATATTACTATGTAGTGGGAAAACCAAAGACCGATGTGAAAACTCCAACTGGTGATGGGGTTTTTTGCAGGAGATTATATTTACCTTAAGGTATGCCTTGGCGATACTATTGTATGGATATATTTATATTTATTAACCAGATAGTTTTGTATGTGTGTGTTCATGTAATCATAACCCAATAAGCACCCAAATAAATTGCCTATCAGTTAAGATTTTATCGTTAACTTATAAGTCACATAAGTATAATAATTTATCGATATTGGTAAAGTCTTTAATTCTTAGTTATTATTTTAATCTTTTTAATTACACAATTGCGTAAAGAACAAAAATTTGTATGGGCATTTTAAGTTTAATTTAGCTAAGTAATTTACTTACACATTTTTATTACTGTCTTTACAGGATATGCTGATACGTAATACTTATGGCTTACTTCTATCCTGTTATTTAGAGATATCTTCTCTGGTATTTATTATAAAAATAACGAGACACAGGTAAATAACTGATGTATGTACCTAATTTTATATATATCTACGTTTGAATAATATATAATATACACTGGGAATTCCTTGAAATTTATAATTGTTGCAGAAAAACCGCAGAAAATAATTAATTGCATGCGATTCCAAGATTTTAGTATCATACCTCGAATGATTTATTGTTTTATGATTTATTATGGTGTACTATACTGCCGTCCTTTAACTAAAAAGCCGTTAACCCTCAAATGGTCAATTTTCAGTTTTAAATGTAGGGTGACAAAGTTCAAAATTCTCTATCTTTCTGTCTAAGAATCATGTCTCTAGCATTAATAGTTATAGAGATATGAAAATATTGTGAGCCGTTAAGTAACACAATTTTCGGCGATTCCATAACTTGAAAGCGTCTAACCAACACTACTTCGCTAAATTTCCTTTAAAGTACCTTAACCGCCAAATTTAATAATTATTTTTTAGCTTTTTACTTGACTAAAAGCACGTCATCAGATTATACTTGACTATAGGGACGCAAACTGACTATAACTGCTTTGTGATATGCTTTCATATAACGATTCCAATGGAAATCCTTACCTTATTTGCAGTTACTCGCCCTTAACGCTTTTTTAGTTAAGTAACTTTATTTAGGAAAAATTCTAATTACACTTTTTTGCTTAGCTACAAAGCAGCTAAGCCTCATTTTTTAGCTAAAAGGCAGTTATCCGATTCTGGTGATGCATCCGTTTTGGGGATGAGTGTGATGCTGTAATGTTGTCGCCCCTAAGCAGAGTACCGATTGCTTTTGATTTTCTTTTACAAGACCTATTGTTTCTGATCAGGTTTACTAAGTTTTATACAATCTAGCAGCTAAATTACGGAAAATATAACAAGTCAAAATTATGAAAATTTGGTAATGGTTACGACAGTGCGAACTTTCAATCATTATAGTTCTCTGTTTAGACTCTGATTAGTCTCTGTAACCGAGAAAGAGGATATATGTAGACAGTCTGTACTATTTATTAATGATATAATTAACCCCTTGGGTGGAATTAGTAATCGACTGTCAAGCAATGTACTAGAGATGGTGATACAAAAATTGTTATGAGTATACTACCTTTGACCCGCTGGCGGGGAGTCCATTTTGCCACTATTTCTATTTTTTCTTTTCTTTATATTAGATTAAGATTTGTATTTTTTTACATGGTAGCAAATAAAAAGTTTTCTATTTCTACCTCCTGCTATTTTCCACATATTCTGGTAGGTATATTATATTTTCTGAATGTGGATGAAAGAGTCTTCTAATCATTTGATAAGCGGTTCTACATTATTTATTAAGAGCATCCCACATGTAAGAGCTTGAAGCCCTATTGAAACCAGGATGTTTTTTTTCAAAAGCCTCGTGCACAAGTCTTAATATTTATTTAGAAAACGATTTGTTTACATTGTTTGTTGTCCTATTAATTGTACTCACATATCCGTGACTCGTGTGATGGCTTCGCAGAAGAGTATTTATAAAATAACGTTATAATTGCAATTCTAAATGAAAATACGGTTCCTAAAAGAAAAGCGAGAAGATTTATCTCAATCTTAACTTCTTAATGAGCCTCTGTAATGAAAAAAACGTGAACATGACGTGAAAAAAAGGTTAATTTTATCAAAAACTTAAAAGAGTCATTTAGTAAGTTTAAAATACTTGTTACTCACAGACAGACGCGAAAACCATTAATTTAGATAGTGTTTAAATCTTTAATACTTAAACCTAAAAGCTTTTGATCCTTTTCCTATCCATTGGTTGACCTAGGGGATGTAATTCCCGAGAGCAAAGCCTCAGACAGCAGCAAATTTTTAACATAAGTAAGATTAAAATTTAGTACAATTATATAGAATCGTAGTACAAAAGCATCCAAAAGCCCTTAACCGCTGATTATAAAGTTATTGAAATATAAATTAAAGCGAAAGTCATAGCTTAAAAGCAGTTATAGTAGCTTAACGACGTTTTAGGTAAGCATTTTATTAATAAATTAAAAAAAATCACAAAATTAAAATAAAAATACTAAATTACTTAGCTAAAAAGTCACTATGGTATGTTAACGGCCGTCTTGTCCAGTAAAAAGTTAAAATTTTCAGATAATATGCTGAGCTAAACGAGAAAAAGTGAATTAAAAAATAAATTATAACAGTGTCTGGTTAAAAACTATTATTTATATATAATATAATTAAATGTCGATCGATGTATCTCTCAATAATTATTCTAAGTGTCATAATTTTTAAGAAATAACGATTTCCGTGTTTTTTGTCATTTACTCGAAACTCACTTCGTTGGCTTAACGGCTTTCTAGTTAAAGGACGGCAGTATAATAACATAGGTAGTCTGCATTTCAATATATTTACAATCTTACATAAGAATTTAAAACACATAATGATATGAGGTGTTTATTGTCCCCTTTTATTTAATTAACTTGTCTCGTCGTGTCTACATAAAATAAGAAATATTATTTTACTGTATTTATGTAGGATGGCTACTTTTTATGTAAGTTATAGAACTGTTAATAATTATATTTGCCCCTTACATCAGTTTATCCAAATGGCAATGTTAAATCTATGCTAATATTATAAAGCTGAAGACTTTGTTTGATTGTTTGAACGCATAAATCTCGGGAACTACTGGTCCGATTTTAAACATTATTTCGGAGTTAGATAGCCCATTTATCGAGGAAGGACCAACAGGAGCGTAGCACTACGGGTGAAACCGCGGGGCACTGCTAGTTAATAATATAATTAAAACACTAATTATGTAAATTGAAATACGATGCTTAATTAATTTAAAGTTTTAACTCCTGCAATATAATCAAGCAAACAAGATACTTCATACAAGAAGACCCGCATGCAAATTGCCAAATTATACAAACGTTAGAATGTAATGAGGTGACTAATTGATAACGAGTATGATTCACTCGCTATCTGTTATCAGTATTTATTTACTGCAGTTATACAAATCGGTCAAGTTACAAGGTGATCGTTACGTCAATGTGAAAAACGTAGTTTTTACACGGTTTTTACGTACATACCTAGTAGGTAACGCGTTGTTTGTTGTTTTTTGTCGGTTTCTATATTTTTTATTGTGATAACATAAATACACATTGTTTTGTTAATAGACATTAGTTATGAGAGCTTGGCATTTATAATTATTATAATATGATTATTTAAGATTTTAAAGAAGTTTCGATTATGCTTTTCTACTTTAGTTGCAATTTTTATGATTTAAATTATCTATGCGAACGTTTAACAATAGAGAATTAATGAGTTCCTATTTCAATGCATTATACAGTATACTTATTTGTCCATTTCATACCACGTGAAAAAACGGCGTAAATGCCTCACTGTACTCAGTATTGTTTGATAATATTTGAATTATTTAATTATTTTGTGTTTTATAAATAGTCCATCTATTGATAAAGTTCATAGTGTGGCTATATCCATACTAATATTATAAATGCGAAAGTAACTCTGTCTGTCTGTCTGTTACTCAATCACGTAAATAAACTACTGAACCAATTTGCATGAAATTTGGTATAGAGATATTTTGATACCCGAGAAAGGACATAGGCTACTTTTTACCCCGGGAAATAGGATAGGTTTTATCCCGGAAATCCCACGGGAACGGGAACTATGCGGGTTTTTCTTTGACTGCGCGGGCGAAGCTGCGGGTGGAAAGCTAGTAGGCAGTACATTGCAGAGCAGAGAGAATTAATAAAAAACAGTTACCTATGGGTCGAAATGTTAATTTTCAGAGCATTTCTTGATGCAGTTATCAGTTAAAATACAGAATTACTCACTTTTGGAGCGGATATCTCGTGGAAGGAGCTCGGACGGGGCGCGGGACCAGCGGACACGCAGTCAACGGGAACGCTGTAGTCTGCACACAACGCAGCCTGGAACCAAAACAATTTGTATGAGAAAGATGAAAAGACGTGTGTGTACCTAGCTTATGTTGAATAATAATTATATGTTTCTTATAGTAGACGTAGTTCTGTGGAAGAAAAAAATATTAGGAGACCTATATAATAAATACCTAAAATATAATACCTAGTGCTTCTTTTTATCACGTAGCATGTAGAGCTACATTACTTACTGATTGTTTTTACTTATTCACCAATATTATAAGTTTCAGCAGTGAAAGTAATAGAAGCAATATTATTATATTGAGAATGAAGATAAGGAACTCCAAATACCACTTCAGCATCAATATTATTACCACAGCAAGATCCACATACAAAATAATCCGATAATGCTATCGAGAAAAATCCCTGCAAAATATTTACCCCTACGCTTCATAATTGTACGCAATTTCCCTAAGTAATTGAAATAGATGCAAATATATGGAATTCCTGACGGGATTTTGCCCGCGGCGTTTCGGGGGTTCCCTCCCGCAGTCGCACACCTCGGATCAACGTAGAATGCGATAGTGTGCGTAATATCTCTATGATAGTGTGTGTTATCTCTGTAATAACACTGTTACTATAATAGCTGAGGCTATACACATTTAGGTACTTGATATGATATAGGTTTCACTTGATTTTGTTTGTGTGTACATAGAATCATCTCTAATGATTGTATGCTTTAAACGAGCTTTATGATAGCAATAGTTCCATATTTCAACACGCTTTATACTTATTAATAATACTTCACACTTACAGTACACTTAAATGTAAAAACTACATTTCATATCTTTAAATAAAACATCTTTTAATTCTCAAGCATACATTAGGTATTGTTTAATCAAGCTTAAATCACTTTCATGAAACATAATCAAACTGAATTGTCTCCTACGTATGCATAGACTAAAATGTATTATGTATGGCCTATCATAAGAGAGCTCAAAGAAATTAATTAAAACCGTTCAGCTCTGATGTCCATCATATTAAGAGACATAGGAAATAAAACAAAACATTCGAAATCAATAAAAGCATGATACACAAAGGAATCCGATCCCCATTCGGAGTTTAAATTAATTGGTCTTAATTATCGTTTTGTTTTTGGCCCCGAAGCTTTCGTTAATTATAACCTTCAGCTATGCGGTATCTAATTTTTCTTTGCTGTAGAAGTTACAAGCAATAAGAATAGAAGTTTAAACATTTATTGAGTAATACCTTGCAATAATGGGAAAATAGTAATAAATGTAGTATATGTTTTAAAGACAATGTAACTATAACTAATATGGTACAACTCAGCAGGAGACATTGAAGTCGGGGTTGCTTATTATTATTTCAATATCAAAATATATATTTCAATAATAAATAAATTTAAATCTAAACAATCTAAATTGTAGAATTGTTTGTGTAGAAATACGTGCCAGTAAAGACAGAATATTTATGGTAGATACACGCTCAACCAATAACCAAAATTCGTGATCGAAATTCTCAACACTCACGAATTGTTATCAGTTATTATCAATATATTCAACACACCCAAAGGCTATGAAAGCAATATTCAGATTAACAAAGCCTAACTTTCCATAAATACATATCAATAAGGGCTACACAAACTGTTGAGTAAACTGAACTTAATGTACATATCCCTCGTCAATAGCAAGCTTTACGGTTGACTACTCGTGTGTCGGCATTATGAAAACCTCGCATAGTTCTAATATTGAGTTATGCAGACGGGCTGGAGGTGATGGATTTTCCAATATCGACTGTCTGGTTATTTCTTAGTGCTTATGGCCACTAAGAAATAGCTCAGTGCCTAATATCATCGTGCCGACGAGATTTATCAACGTCAACCAAAAGCCTTTGTTGTCAAAGACATTATAGCGTTCTAGTGTAACATTTTATAATTTCAGTATCCAGCCGCTTTGTGTGATGTAGGTACGGTTAATCTTGTTTTACCTATTAGCGTTTAAAATAGCCTCTGTATGTACTTTATAAATTTGCGTCAGACGATTATGAATTATAATTTTATTATCAGATCTTTCGATGTAGATGTAGGGATACCGCTATCAAATTGAGAAAATGTTTGCTTTCAGTAAATCATTTCACAAATATGTGTATACCTTTGCAATATCGTCAAACTTTTATAATCTTCTTTAACTCTGAAATTATCGAGAAAACGATGAGATAAGCACTGCATTTAAATTTTATTTTCGGAAAAATTTCAGACAATGTTACAATCTTAGTTATCAGTTGTTTTGTAAAACACCTTCAAATCAGATAAGTACGTTAATTTTGTAATTCTCAGAATAATTCCCTTTTTCGGATATGACGTCACTGAATTTGATATCATATCGTAATTGTTTTGGTAGTGCGATAAACACAGTACGAAAAGACTTGACAGATTAAAATCTGCGAGGACTTAACTTAGGCGGAGATAGTAATTGTTTTTATATCCTTAATAGATCCTTTAAGACTCGTATTCACTCCCCCTATTATTATCTAAAGTCACAGATCACCGGAGCGGAGAGATAACATTATCGGCAACAAAGGACTCGATAATTATTTTATCTCGTGGTCACAGTTCGCTTGCCTAGTAGAAAAGTTTGGATGTCTTTGAAAGTTATTGTTGAATTTAAGGACTATCTTAATGCAGATTTGCATTGTAGAAGAACATAGAACATTTTATGCACAGATATGGTAAGATTATTTATCTCTTTATATTAGTTGAAATTATATTTTAATAAAATTAATTTAGGAATTAAGATTTATTTAAGTGATACAGAAATATGTACCTGTAAGTTTTGTACATATTGTAATTCCAGACTTTTACAGCTTCTTCATTTTAAAAAGATACGTCCAGTCGATACTTCTTTATTCAGTTACAAACATTCGAACGACTTTACAAACTTAATTTTGTAGTACAAACTAGCTTTCCACATGCAGCTTTGCTTGGAAGATCCCCCTTGTAATTATACAACATAACAACTTTTATTTAAATAAGTATTTTCAAAATTCAATCTGTCTCTATAAGATTCATCTTTAACTATTTTGTGATTCGCTCAAAAAGTAGGTAATATTATTATGTTAAGTTTTTCTTCAATAAACAATCATTTTCTGTGATATAGTTAAGAAAAATAGTATTAAAGTATACAAGTATAATTCTTAAAACTATTTATATAGAATTACTCATCTGAATCATTGAGATATAAGAAATAGACTCAACATTCAGTCAATTTATCAATTAAGCTGTAGTTTTCCCAGTTTATAAACAAAGTTCAATTAATCATACGTATCCATTAAAGTTGCCTGAAGCAATTTCCATTTATCGAGCTCTTTACATTTTAAAATAAGTAATAGCAATTCATTAATTCACAAGATTTACAAGAACGTTAATGTAGTTAGGTAATTTTTTGTGTTTCAGTTTCGTAGTAAAAATATATAGAATATTTTAATATTCTCTGCATATTGTGTATGTAATTATAGACAAGGTTGTAAGGTGTAAGTACCTACTAATTTTCTAAGTTTAAATGTACTAAAGTAATTAATAAAAACTTTATACTTTTTACAAAAGAGTCTTGTTTCATTTTATGAGTTCGATACAATACTCCATGTAACATTTTTTTTTTATCGAAACTCATTCATGTTCCTAAAATATACTTTACACTCGATAGACTAAATAAACAAAAGAAACCACCACTGTGACTGCTGATTCAGACAGCTCTTGATGTATTGTTCTCAACACAGATCATAGAAAGTTCTCAACTAATGTGTTCTAATCGAGCGAAATGAATAAACCGTTAAGTGAATATTAATTTCCTTAACTTTATTAGCAAAATTTTTCCGTTTATTAATATCAAATTATATCGTTCATTATCTTTATAAACTACAATCCATAGAACAATCTTTATATTTTATGGTACCTATACTAATTTACTGAGAAACTATAGATTTTGTTATACCATATATTATTATTATCTGTATGTGTTATCAATCAAAACAAAAAAGTTTGACAGTATAGGTAGATGGAAAACTTCGCGAGCCTTCAAGCACCACTTTTAAATAGTATAGATTAATATACACATAGAAGAACATTTTATAAATGTTTTGCAAATTTGTAATTTTCTAACAAGAAATAAGGATTCTTATAATCTGAATTTGTAAAATAGTCATTTTTAATTTAAATCAAATGATATCAATCACCAATTGTATTAAAGACTTAAAATTATTCTACAGAGATGTTTAGATATTTGCACAATACTACAAAATATCCCTAGACTTTGTTGATGTGAAAGTTTTCCTTGTTTAACTACGCTTTGCGTTGGCCATTATGATTTATTAGTGTGTAAACGTGTGTCCAACTAATCCTAGACGTGTCATAAGTCATGTCCACATCTGGCTCACGGTGTTGGCTAACACGACACTTAGGCAAATTCATGTATTCTAGACCAAGGGATTTAATTATACATAGCCAATAGATAGCCTATAAAATGCCATAAAAATGTAAGTATTATTTTTGTAATATATCATCATCGATAGATATAAAATGCCCTAAAAATGTACTTATTATTTTTATAATAAATCATCATCATCAGCCCATATTTATGACCCCACTGCTGGGACATGAGCCATCTAAAATACATATTAACTAGCTTACCGCTCGCTGCTTCGCCCGCGTTTTCAAAGAAAAAACCCGCTTAGTTCCCATTCCTTTGGGATTTCCGGGATAAAACCTCTTATGTAAATTCTCCTATATGTAAATTCAAATTACCCACTATATGTGTGCTAAATTTCATTGTAATCGGTTCTGTAGTATTTGCGTGAAAGAGTAACAAACATACAGACACATACGGATACGCATTACAAACTTTCGCATTTATAATATTAGTAGGAAGGATAATTAATTTATCTGTCCATAAAAAAAAACTTACAAACACTTTTTTTACTTTTTTACAAAAGTAAAAAAAGTGGTTATAACAAAAATATATCAACATTCTACACTATTTAAATCTTTATCGAATGACCTACGACTTCTAACACATTTTAATATTCATACACGTCACTAATTAATATTTAACAATCATTAGTTAATAAATAGTGCATACATATTATCTATGACTCATATAGGTCTAGAGAATATCAATATCAATGAAATGTTTAAATATTAATTCAAGATGTGACCTTATTAGTCATGCTTATAGCTTTTATCAATATCGTACGATGTTTCGTAATTGCACAGATAATTAATGTATATTATTTTAATACTTTTATCTCAGTTGTGACAAAAAATATCAAAACAAATATATTATTTGGTTACGCCTTTTTCTAGATTAAACGTTGTATATGTATTTAATATTTATGTTATTCCATTATACTAAGTAACTTATCTATATTTTGCAATAATTTATGGATACTCATAATATGTTTACGATTTCGTAGTAATATAACCTACTAAAATGTAAAATCTAATTTTTGTTTTATTTAAATAAATCTTTCAATGATAACAAAACAATATATTATACGATAAGTTTACAACAGTGGTATTGCACCATTATTACACTACGGGAAAATCGTAAACGAATCTGCAAGAAAAGCTTATCTATATAAAAATATTTGTTATCTACAACGGCGGAAACAGAACGCAATTCTTGTACTAATTTTATCAGGCATAAAAAAAACTTACATACAAGATCAAATGCACAAAACCTAATCGAGATGAATAAAGAAGACCTATTATTTACACCACTTACAATTCACTACAGATTTCAATGTTTTTTGGTTCGTTAATTTATCTCCTCTCGAAAAAGGTAACATTGTTAAAAACTTATGAAAAACGTGTACCTAGGCAAAGCCGTAGCGAATAACTAGTTCAAAATAGGTCCACACAGACAGAGAAATAGGTCCATTGTAGAACCAGTAAGTACATAGTAAATATAATGTATTAGATGTAACTACTAACTAGTCAGTATGTATCTAGTGCATATCTCGAATACTAGACGAGCCGAAATTTAATTAACTGCGCCGATAGACCTAACCCCTGGACGTAGTTTATAGCACTATCTTGATTGTGTATTGTTTACTGTAATATCTACCTGGTCATATGAAATGTGTACTTGCTATTAATATTAGTATTGGGACCGCTCGATTGGACCAGTAAAATTTTTAAGGCAATATTTTAGGTGTCAGTAACGCTCTAAGTTCTTCTGAATGCAGCTTTCTCTTTTAATATTTTTAAAATAAAATTCACATAATAATATGTATTATGGTATCATGTTACGACTGTATAATTGTAGTATCTTGATGTATCTTCGTGCATCGTATTCAAGGCCGCTTATCATTATCACTTGTCAGATATAAATAAATCAATTAGAATTTATTTAGTTCATTTAGTTCATTTCCAACGTGACTTTCTTTAATATATTATGTAGGTATAATGTCATAATTCGATAAAAATAATTTATTTCTTTCATTTCGATTATGTATATTTTATATTGTTTTTTAAAAGAAATAAAATGTCGTGTAAAAATCAGAGGGTAGATCACTAAGCTTGTTCAAACCGCAACGAGGAACTCCAGCTTTAAAATAAAGTTCCTAATCTTAAGTATATGGCTGCTTATCTCTAATGCTACTGCATTCAATTGCGGTTCTTTAAATAAAAGTATTTGTTAGACTATGAAAATGAGTTTTAAATAGAAAAAAAACTAAAATTTAATTATATAATTTAAAATACTGAAACTAAATGATTATTTAAAGACATAATGATGTGCAAATAATTCAACACGATTGATCCACGTGATCGCTTATTTACAATTCCCTTATACAATTTCCTGAATCACATGAACTGTATTCATTATCTTTCTATATTAAAAGGTTTATTGTGTTGTTCGGTTACTTAAAGGCTTACATTTAATTGGTAAATTTATTTAAAAAATACTTAGACGTGAACTTTTTTTGTTAATGTAGTTAATTAAGGCATTTTATATGATTAGACACTCAATCTTAATATTGGCACAGTATTACAAGATATAAGACTTGATTTATTGAAAATACAGGACAGAATACTTGGAAGAAACTAATTATAGCCTCTACAACATAAACTAATAATTGATAATATATAGAAAAATATTATCGAATAAATCCACTGGGATGTTAAGTGATTAGATTTTATAATAAAAGATATTTTTTGAAGAAAAGCATACCACTCATAAGTTCATAACCCCGCAATAGGTACCTATCTAAGCAGTTTCAAAACTCAATATCTACATAGGCAGCAGACACGTACCAAAAACCACAACTCACCCTAGACCTCATCCATCCTGTTTTATTCCTGATCATGATTTAATAATGCTTTAATCGGATTACGGTGTTAAAGTGAGCTAGACCACAAAGCGTATTACAGATGCAATTGTACCGCCACCTATTGTTTAGTCTAGCTAATGTATTGATGATTTAAATTAGATTGTTTGATGACAATGCCTTTCAATTTTAGTTGGATTTAACATTTTTTCAAGGTCTTGTAGTAAGAAGACGTCATAGAGCGTTCGATGGTTAGAATTACTTTTGCTAATACAGTACTAATTCTTCGAAAATCCTGAAAGATTATTGAATTATAACTTTGCTACTCTATGCAACATCTAACATATTATATCTAGTTAATTTTATTTATTTATTTTATAAAATGTGTATAAAGAAATCCCATAAAACCTGGCAAATAACCTTAAAAATAAAATAATTAATATAATATTCCTACGTATAATTGAATCGACGTTACGAGTTCATAAACTGATCAAAAAATAAAAATAACCATGTACGTTGCGTATACTCAACAACAATAAAACCTCGATAGAGCAATAATGCATAGCAACTTTCCTAAGTACGCTCGAACGTTAAAACAGGTCCATAAGCGGATCGGAGAATATTTACATTGAAAACTTTACGCAGGTATGACTCAAAGGATCGGAAGGGGTAACTGGTAGCAAGTTTAATTTCCGCTCAAACATTTCGCGAAGCGGGAAGTTAGCCCATTATAGCTGGACTTATAAATGACATTGTACAAATTTGGATACAATGGAACGTGTGCAATGGAAATACGGAAGGTGAAAAATTATTTTTCTTGGGCTCGGCTGTTTTTGCGGCTGCTTTATTATAATTAATAATGTGGCATGGGTATTGAGCAGACAATGATGTATGTCTTTATAAATCACGTAGTAGATATATTTACTTAGAAAATATGTAAGATTAAGAAAATTGTTTTTCTTTGTACGAATTTTACTGAACGAATTATTGACAGTATTTAAAAGAATGTCTTATTTAGCACATAATTATGGATCACTTATTAACACTACAACATAATCCTTATTCTTATTCCAAGCAGTAAAATTACATTTACATGTACTTTCTTGGTATTAAAATACTCGTTAAAGGAATCGTCACGTCTATAAGTTAAAATCAATAGAGATCTTGTACAATAAAACTCAATACTTCTAATAGCATGTAACCCCTTGTACAGCGCACTTTTCGTACACCCTTCGAATCCTTTTTACGAAGATTAAAATAGAACCAAGGTATAAATAAAAAGTTTTGATAGACAGCAGAACTACGAACAGTATATATTGATTTTAATAATAAGAAGTATCCGATTCTTATAAGATATTTTAGATCAATTGTTTTGAGGCCTTACTGAATTTCAATTATCTTACGCTTTATTTAAACGGATAAAGCTATTTAGAGTGCCAATATTTTCAATGCTTTATTGAGACACCTTATAATTAAACACAAACTGAAACATTGATTCCATTCAACAAAGCAATAGGTATTAGATTCATCACTATCCTTAGTTAATCGAACCGCATTGTGAATTCTAAACTCAGCTCTTCGCCGCAGACCACATTCAATCGGCCCTGCGTAACCCTAACCTCAGACATCGGGAACCCTTAGGGAATCTCGACTATCCGATGGTTTTAATTCCGACTTGCACAATAAGTACATGCATCGCTCAAGAGGAGAATGCGGCATGAACAAATACGGTGTTCGATTGTATTCAGTTTTAATTGGAATTGTGGGTAGTTGGATATTTTGCTGGTCAATGGGTCATTGACCCAGATAATAGATCTAGCGGAGATTCAAAAACGCGATAGTTCTACTGATATGCATAATATATTTCTTTACATGGTCAGCTTTCTGGGCCGTATCGCACAAGTACATGATTTTTTAGAAATAGAATTAAAGCTGAGCTTCCTTTGTAATATCAACGTCAAGAGAAGTTAAGAAGCAACTGAAAATATTATCTCAATTTTACAAACTGTAGATAAATATGAAATAAGATGTTTGAACAAATACTTGTAGACTACAGGCCCATGTTGAAAAAATTATGGGTCATTTGACCCACC
>CAJQZM010013384.1:0-15292 GCA_907164665.1 Colias nastes
GAGATATGACAGACGTGTTTACTTTACGGAAGCCGGAACCGGAATCCATGTACACTATATACGTATATAATTAATACCTATAATAAACATTAAAACTGAGTTTATAAGATCTAGGTAACTGATTTTGAACTTGAATATAATAAATTATTTAAATTGCAAAGAACAGACAGTCTGCTGTTGTAAAAATGATAAACTCATTTTTATCCCTAATACCAAGCCTAATACTAACAATAAAAATAGAGGATTGTCTATGGAACCTATACCTACCTCTTTCAAATCTTTATGACTACATAATATTAAAATAAACACATTTCACTTTTAAGATCACTATCAGGCATCAGCTGAAGATCATGCGTTCGTGACCACAAATTAAATTTTACGACCGCGATTATCAATTTAATTTTTATGTAACATGTGAAAGCTAATAATATAGTTCTTTATTTTTTACTAGTGGATACTAGTAAAAAATAGCCCGCGGCTTCGCCCGCGTTTTCAAAGAAAAACCCGCATAGTTCCCGTTCCCGTAGGATTTCCGGGATAAAACCTATCATATGTGTTAATCCAAGTTACCCTCTATATGTATGCTAAATTTCATTGTAATCGGTTCAGTAGTATTTGCGTGAAAGAGTAACAAACACACACACACACATCCTCACAAACTTTTTTAATATTAGTAGGCATTTATAATATTAGTAGGATAAGAAGTAGAGAAGTATCGATTAGTATCAAATTAATACAGATTTGCGTAAAATCGCGTACACAAGAGATTACTAAACAGAAATGTTTGAGATTTTTGTATGTTAACAATCCATACACTAAAAAGCTACTTACTTACTTACAATTGTTAAAATCCATTCACGAAACGTTAAGTAGGTCCGTTAATCTTGTTATATTATTTTTACAAAATATTGTATTTTTGGTTCAACTAAAGTTATACTAAATAAAAAGTTTTTTAGTAAATACACAATATTACGTAGTTTAAGTAATTTCACATATTGATAGTCTCTAATTTAAATAAAGAAATGAGTCAAATAACTGATTATTAGAGATATAGAGCTCTAAGGTTAGGTTAAGTTTGATTGAATAAATGAATTTGAATAAACGAGTTTTTAGATGGATAACACATCAACTTAATTAACAATGACACATTAAATTATTACAGTGTACATTTAATTAACAACGAAACCTATAAAAGCTAGCTTTTACACAATTTCCATACTATACAAGCAACACCGGATGCTCCACTAGTATATCTTGACCTCAACCTTAGAATGCACAGAAAAACAATCCAACACATTTCCTTACTTCCCATAAGAATAAAAACTGTGAGAACATATGGTAATTATTGAAAACTGCTGGCCCGTGAATAATGAAACAATGCGAGCTAATAAGCTGGGAATGTAGTGCTGGGATTTGTCGATACTTGTACTTTTTATCGCAAACTAGCTGTGCTCCGCGGTTTCACCCGCATTATATAGCCTTATATATTATAATAAATAAATATAGCCTTCCTCGATAAATGGGCTGTCTAACACCGAATAATTTTTCGAATCGAACCAGTAGTTCCTGAGATTAGCGCGTTCAAACAAACGAACAAAAAAACTCTTCAGCTTTATAATCACTACATAGTATAAAACAAAGTCGCTTTCCCTGTCCCTATGTCCCTATGTCCCTATGTCCCTTTGTACGCTTAAATCTTTGAAACTACGCAACGGATTTTGATGCGGTTTTTTTTAATAGATAGAGTGATTCAAGAGGAAGGTTTATGTATATGTTGTTAATGGAGAGAAATCTCGCGGTGCGCCGATTAACATAGGTGTTCCGCAGGGATCTATCTTAGGACCGTTTTTGTTCTTAGTATATATTAATGACCTACCTTATTATTTGCAGGATATGTGTGAAATAGTACTGTTTGCAGATGATACCTCATTAATATTTAATGTGGATAGACATGACACAAATGTTGACGAAGTAAACTCTGCTCTTTTACGCATATCCAAATGGTTCACTGCTAATAATTTATTATTAAATGCAAAAAAAACAAATTGTGTTGAATTTATCCTTCCAAATGTAAAAAAGGTGAAAAGGGATATTATTTTAAACGGGGAGGTATTATACCCTGTGGATTCTACTGTTTTTCTTGGTTTGACACTAGATGAGAAGCTACAATGGGGGGCCCATGTTGCCACCACCGCTGCTAAGCTTAGTTCAGCTGCATATGCAGTTCGAAGAATAAGGCATCTCACCGATGAAGACACGGCTAGATTGGTTTATTTTAGCTACTTTCATAGCATTATGTCCTATGGAATTCTGCTATGGGGCAGGGCTGCAGATATAGAAACTATATTTATATTACAGAAAAGAGCCATACGCTCTATATATAATTTACGTGCTAGGGACTCACTAAGAGATCTCTTTAAGAATACTGGTATCCTCACAGTACCATCACAGTATATATTTAATAATATTTTATATGTACACAAAAACGCAGACTTACACACAAGAGTAGGAGATAGACACCGTTATGGCACAAGGAACCGAAATAAAATTGAAATGCCATTTTACCGGTTAGCTAAAGTTAAAAATTCATTTATGGGCCAAGGTATACTTTTTTACAACAGAATTCCTCATAGTATTAAAGAGTTTAGTAGTGCTAAATTTAAAAATTATGTAAAAAACGTATTAGTTCAGAGAGCCTATTACAGCATTAAGGAATTTATGGAAGATAAAAACCCATGGAGGGTTGTCGCGTAAAAACCACAGGACAGTTCTTTGGCATATTATGATATATACGTACAGTTACTTACATATTTTGTAAAATTAAATTGTAATACTGAAATGATTTAAAAGAGCAACTATGGAGTTTCTTGCCGATTCTTCTCCATAGATACTGCTTTCCGAATCGGTGGTAAATGTTAAAAATATGTATTGACGTTTCAAAAGTGCTTCTCGAAGAAGTCTAATTGAATAAATAAATGTTTGAGTTTGAGTTTGAGTATATGTATAATAACATCCATTAAATAGTTGAGAAGTACTGTTATTTTTGAGGTTTCTAATGTGATGTCGTAAAAAATTAAATTTTTTCCGCTTACATTGCAAACGCAGGCTGAACCCTACGAGTTTTATCAAAATAATGTACTAAGTATTATACACATTGAAAAGGTCTACAGAAAAGTCCGCGATGGTATATGTCTATCTCTTATGGATAACCCACAATAACTTTTTTTTGTCATTTACTTTTTACGACAAATAATGGCTAATTTTCGATGCGATTTTAACCAATACAGCATTAATCCTTAACCAATTAAATACCTTGAATACATTGTTCATTTAATATAGATCTATATGGCCCTTTACACCGTATGATTTAAGCGAATATTTTCGAAGATATTACAGATTTAAAAATTGCGGGACGTAGCGTTTGCGGCGGTACCGGCCGGCCGCCCAGCTATGTATTTTATACCTGTGCGAAGCCGGAGCGGGCCGCTATGTTTTTATATACAACGTTCACAATTTTTCTGTAGTGTATTTAGTATCAGCATTGCACCCGTGCGAAGCCGGGGCGGGTCGCTAGTATTAGTATAGAATATAGATATAGTTGATAGTGCGGCTTCATTCGCTTCAAGATCTATGTTTTCGAAGTAACTATTTAGTAATCTATGCCTGTGTAATATTTTAATTATGTGCCTAAGTGCTATTACAGACTATAATATGAACCAAATTTCATAAAGATCCAATCAAATTTTTGTGACTGAAAGAGTAATAAATATCCATCGTCAAAAAGTCAAATTTATAATTATTTAAGTAGGATAAAATGTCGGTCAAATAAGTATAAATTGTTCTCTTTGAATAGTTTGTGTATAAAATCTAATTTACCTAACTCATTAAACATGCAATTATTTCAACTAAACATTAAATTTTTGTTACGATAAATTCACAATTACACTGATATAAAATCGAGGTATATTTTTATCGATAAACCACAAGCACATCACTACACACTCGGAAGCACTGACGGATGAGAGTAACATCGATAAACTAGAACGTCACTAGTTCTAACAATTAACTTTTTTCACCTTTCTTTTACAAGAATATTGTTTACATTGTGATTGTAATGAATGAAACATTGCGCGGAAACGTGTCCAAGAATTCAAATTAAAAAAAATGTAGCTTTTTCTTAAAAAAAAAAATTTTGTCGTTCAGGAATAGACACCTTTTACACGTATGTCGTATACTCGTGACTCGTTTTTGAAAATCGATTTTGTAGTTTCTGATTTCATAAACCTTTATATATTTGGCCTTTCTAATTATAGGCGTAGATAAAATTAAAATGAAATTTTTATTTATTTCTACGTAGGTACTCATTATACCTACATTTTAATAATGAGCATATTACGAACTATTTTTTAAATATAATATATTACTAGATTTCCGCCCGCGGCTTCGCCCGCGTTTTCAAAGGAAAACCCGCATAGTTCCCGTTCCCGTTGGATTTCCGGTATAAAACCTATTCTAATCTTAATCCAAGTTACCCTCTATATGTGTGCTAAATTTCATTGTAATCGGTTCAGTAGAATTTGCTTGAAAGAGTAACAAACACACACACTCACACACACATCCTCACAAACTTTCGCATTTATAATATTAGTAGGATTGTTAAAGAGCCACACATAAAGTTTAATTCTGAACGTTTTTCGTGGCAATTCTTTAAGTTTTTTGCTAATAAAAAAATCGATAGTTTGATACTTACCATGTTGATACACATCATCATCATCACTACATAGTATTAAGCAAAGTCGCTATTTCCGTCCCTATATCCCTTTGTATGCTTAAATTTTTTTTTATAGGTAGAGTGATTCCAGAGGAAGGTTTTAGTATATAATTTATTAGGTTTTAGACAAAGCGGGCGAAGCCGCGGGCGATTAGCTAGTTATATTATATGTACCTAATATGAAATTTTGTAACTGCATTAATTGAGTACATAATATTTAATACTAGCTTACCACCCGCGGCTTCGCCCGCTTTGTCTAAAACCTAATAAATTATATACTAAAACCTTCCTCTTTAATCACTCGTTCTATATAAAAAAACCGCATTAAAATCCGTTGCGTAGTTTTAAAGATTTAAGCATACATAGGGACATAGGGACAGAGAAAGCGACTTTGTTTTATACTATGTAGTGATGATGAAATATTATAACTGCATTAATTAAGTAGTTAATTTTAGATTATATTCCAGTTGGTCGTGCTATGGCTAGCCGTGGCGCTGGCAGAGGACGCTCCACCTGGACTGGTCTCCAAGGATGATTCACAGGATCTCGTAGCGGAAGCGTCTCAACCAGGTTAGTTGAAGAAATTAGACGCGCTTGGGAATATCACCTGTTTTATGTCTATAATACACTTTTCAATTACTGTTTTATTACTGTTATTTCTTAAATAATGTGCGAGTGTGTGTGGCGAGGAATGTGTTTGTAAACAACCAATCATATCGCTTCATTTAGTTTGAAGTTTGAAACGTTTAGCGTTTGAAACGATACTATTGGTTATTTACAAACACATTCCTCGCTACACACCCTCGCACATTATTTAAGAAAAAGCACCTACAATGAAGTTATAAGTAGGTATTTATTGTTTTAGTTTTAACATCGTTAAACTTGACTTTTTCAATACATTGATTGAAATAAATTATTATAACAAATCTTGACTCATTTTAAAATAATAGCATTATGTAGTTTCAAGAAAAAGAAAATAGGAAACAGAATTAATTATTATTATTATTCATTTTCTCGGTATCTTCTTAGTTATACAGTGTAAAATAAATTAAAATTAACATATTACAGGTCAACAAGCACAAAAAAGAGATTCAGGTCTCTCAAACTCATACGGCGAGCCGCTCCCCCCCGACGCGTATGGCCCTCCACGGGACATTATAAATACTGGTCAGTATATTTTTACTTTTTTATATTTTAAAAAGTAACCGTAGGTATGTATATGGTGGAAAAAACTATTCTTCTTTCTTTATTTGGTTGAGTAAGATAATAATAATAAAATGTATGTAGCATGCATTTGTTTTAAATAAAAACTTACAGTAAAATTACTAAGTACCATAAAGTGTGCTGAATATTTACTATCAATATTGAATTATCATTTTTTACTTTTTATAAGCTTCGTATTGTATGTTTTTAGTGCATTAAAGTTTTAGATTTAGCTCATTATTTTTTTTTTGATATTTAGTTATAAAAATACCTTCATTTTCAGTTCCAGATTCCTCTCTACCAGCCCCAGTTTATGGAGTACCAGAAACCTTATTCATCGACACACCACCAGGCGCGTACGGACCACCAGCCCCTGTGGTGTTCCCGAGCCAAAACTATGAAGGACCTCCTCCCCCACTTGGCAAACCAAAACCAATATATGGCCCACCAAAATTCCACCCACCAAAGAACTCGTACGGCCCACCAAAACCTGTCTACGGACCGCCTAAGAAGAACTACGGACCACCAAAGCAAGTACTCCCAAAACCGAACTACGGAGCACCTTTCAAGCCACCTAAGTTTAATCATCCCAAACCGGTGTACGGAGTTCCGAAACCCGTGTACGGCCCACCTAAACAAGTGTATGGACCGCCTAAATTAAACTACGGAGCGCCATTGAACTTCCAGAATATACAAGTGCCTGATTTACCTTCGAATTACGGCACAATAGGAATTGGCGCTAACGTAGGATCTACCTTCAGTACTGTAGAAACATCAATCGGCACAAACTTTGGTTCAAACTTAGATTTCAATTCTAATTTACCCGCACCTATTTATGGCACACCGTTCCCGAACCTTCCAGTTAACTTAAAACCTAATTTCCCTATTCCTTCTGATTCGTATGGACCACCTGGCTTACCTCTAGGACCTATTGGACCAAACGATCAAATAGTAGTGCAAGATTTTGGTAGTATCGGTCACTATGGACCTCCTCAACCAGATCCTAACCCGAGACCCCCGCACCCTGGCATTCCAGCCCCACCAACACCTCCCCACGTTCTTTACGATGGCTGGAAACCAATTCCTGGTGTATCAAAACCATTGATTGAAAATGTAGACATTCATACCATTCATAACGTGCAAGGTGGTCATATAGAGAGTTTAGATCAGTACGGCCCACCACCGCCTCCGCCTCTAAGCCCAGAATTGTTAAACATTGATGCTCATTCCCATGATAACTTCAACCAACAATCGCAGTTCGGAGCGCAAATATCATCAGGCTACTCCACTGTACATCAAGATGCTTTAGAGAACATCGACTTAAACGCTATCGTTGGTGGAGACTCGAACCACATCGACCAATCGAAAACAGTATTCGAAGCGCATTACACAGAAAATAGTAATCCACACGCTGATCTATCATTCATACAATCCGCTATTCAGAACGAGAAACCAATCAACGCGTACGGACCGCCTCCAGAACCTATAAGTTTCCCTGTATCGATAAGACAGCAAGGTGCTAAAGGTCTTCTTCCACCTTCTGGTGTTTATGGCGTCCCTAGCAACCAATACGGACCACCACGCCAACTCCCAGCCAATCTACCAATTCCATACGGATCTGTATCCGGCGGCGGACACTCATTGCATTCAGTTAACAACGGTCCTAGGCATCCCATCAAATTCCGTGAATCCGTCCCAGAAGGCCTTATCCAGCAAATCGGACAGATATCTCAACACAAAGACCATCACGGTGTAGATCACGTGAAAACTGGCCCTGCGTACTTACCTCCACCTGTACGAGAAGTAAAAGACATAAACCAACAGACAGGAAACCACGGTGTTGCTAACTTGGCATTATCCATTGAGCCGTCGAATTTATACAGCTTGCCACATTCTGGGAATCCGATAAACTTCCAACAACAACAACAACCTAGTAACTTATACGGATCACCGATAGATTCGTACTCAGCACCTCTCTTAACTGTCGCAGATCACACAGCGTCTGGATCGAGCAATGCCGCAGTAACAGCTAGTCTCGATGGAACTATCTTAGCTAATCTAAGCAATTTAGAAGCTGCAGCGATTCTCAAGCACTGTCCGTACCATGAAGCTATTCTAAAAGCAGCGAGGTTAGGCGAGAAAATACCATCTGATTTAGCAGCTAGTTACGTCGCCAGTTTAAGTTCATTAGGTTCAGCTTTCCATAACAACCAACAATTAATATCGTCCCAAAACAGTTTCAATACACCCGTCCCAGGAAGTGAATCGGTATCATACAACTCAAAAGATTTATCATCAGCCTCTCACACTTTAGTACAAACGATCTTACCGAGCAATCAAATAGAAAGCGAGAAAACAGTCAGATCTAGCGTACAAAAAGGAAAATCGCTTAAAGACGAATCTAAAAACGCATACAAACAGAATTCTATACAGCTAGCTGACCAAATATACCAAACATCAGAACAGATAAGGAATTTGAGTGAAGAAACGAAGTTGTTACAGCAGAAAATTGTTTCTACAAGCCAGAACATAAATCAAGGAAACCATATTGAAAATGGACAAAACAATCAAGCTACTTATTCAGTACAGATCCAATCGTCTGACGATGGAAAGGGCAAATCATCACCAACAATACCGCACGAACAGCTTCTATCAGAAGGTCTTTTACAGAGCATTTTACAAGCGATCGAACAACCACATCCTGGACAGAAACAAAACTCCCAGAACTATCAAATCATAACCCAGAACACGAATTACCAACCTAACTTTTCAAGTCTCGAAGGTCTAGATCTCCCAGCAGGCTACGAACCAATCGACAGAACGAAAAGCAATGATCTAGAAGTACAAAGCTCGAATAAAGACGAACAAGTTTCTGATCAAAAACATAAACATACGAAAGAATGTGATTTACGAGGTGACAACTCGATCCGGCATGAAATTATCGTCCCTCCACCTGGTGTGGAGAAAGTACAAAAATTAGATGACGTTGATAATGACGTAGCCATTTATTTTGGAGAGGAAAAATCACAGGAGACAATCACAGAAATATCTGTAGCGACAAGCATAAGTGAGGAATCCGACAAGTATGAAAGTAAAGAATTCGGTGACAAAACCAAGTCATGAGAAAGAGAAATTAAATAGTTTCTAGTCCTATAATAACCAGTGAGCTTTGGGTGCAAACAATTTATGTTTTTATAGTTTTATTAAAAATTGCTCGAAATCTACCCAAAGACAATTTTCACGCTTTAATCTACCTCTATCCGTCTAATTATAAACATATTTTTTCAAATAGCTCACTGGCGCCATCTATATAACTGTTTACTGTTTATATCTTCACTTATTTAAATTTAGTTTAAGAACTTATTTAATGTTGCAATCAGCGCCATCTTTTATCGATTTTAAACGATTCCAAGATGAGATCTTCAACAAGATTTCATTATTGCAAACGTTTAGAAATTATTAGCGTTAGTTAACCATTATTTATTATTTAATCCTATTTTTAAGTAGCTACAGTATTTTTGGACGAATTAATCTAAATTGAACGAAATGTTGCTGTCTATTTGACATAACGCGCCAAAATTTTAAATATAGATAGTACAAAAAATGTCACAGATAATATTATATTTTTTATCGTCAAATGTCAGCGTTTCAAATAGACAGCTTTACAGACACGTTATACAATTAATTATCTGTATTTTATTGTATTAAGTATTTAATTTAATAAAAAATATGATATATTTTGGGATTTTATTTCACCTTAAAAATATCCTTGGCTATAAAAATAGTGAAAAACATAGCGCAAATTATAAAAATTCACACTAAGCAAGTTAGTTACTAATAAGTTTTTCTTTTTTATTTTGTTCATAGTCTTCATAATAAACCTAATCACCAAATTCAAAGACTCTTTTTGTTAATCTTCTAATATATAAAATTCCCGTGTCACAATGTTAGTTACCATAAAACCTCTTCCGAAACGACTGGACCGATTCTAATGAAATTTTCTGTGCATATCGGGTAGGTCTGAGAATCGGCCAACATCTATTTTTCATACCCCAAAGAAGAGTAAGGCAGAATAACGTTTGCCGGGACAGCTAGTGTTATAATATAAAAATACAACTATAAAAAATATGTTGGAACCACATTATATTCCACTTTCTATAAAAACGCTCGTAATTATAAAATCAAATTGAATAAAAGACCACCAACTGAATATACCTATTATTTTTATTTCATTTTTTCGACAACTTAAAACTATTCGTGCATACTGTGAATCGATAAGTCGTTACTTAAATTCTCAAAAGAAAAACTTACAATAAATTTTAAACAAAAGTTTTAATTTAAATTTTAAATTAGCGATGTAACGATACATATAATTTTTAGTTTATGGTCATGAAGCTGAAACTCAATATTTATGTGTGTTACGTGTAACCACGTGTTAATGTTATCATTTTTAATAAAAACAATTTATTGTTAGGATTCTTATTTTGAATTATTAAAAATAAAATACTGCTTGAGAGTTCAAAGTGACTTCATCACGTTAGTAGATACTCTTTAATATTTTCCCAATATGTGTCATACAGTTCCCGCCAAAACTCCATTCGATCTAGCATCTCTGTGTCCATGCGCATGTGTTTGTCTATGAGGAAGTACGCTCTGTTGTCTTTGGATATGGGCAGCCATTTTGTTGGTAATATCTCAGAGGTTGTGAACGTTGGGTCTCTGAAAAAATAATGACAATAGATCGTTATATATTTTAGGAATATAATATAATAGTCGCTTTTTTTAATCAATACGCAATTAAACACGACTGTATTCATCTGTTTTATTTCTATTGTTTTGATAGTTTCATCTACTTTCATGAATGCAGCTAACGCCGGTCACTCATATTCGCACGAATACGCAATACCATAAGTAAAGGACGACATTTTCAACTGTATAAGTCCCTGTATTAGCACAGACATTCGTTCTTTGGACGAATGTTTGTAAATTGATACATATATTGTGCCCGTATCACAACGTATTTTTGTCGAATGTGTTTCATTGCTCGATTGCTTTCAATTCAGGATAACGATTAGACGTCAAAGTGAGATAGCATGATTAAATTATCGAGAGTGACAAAGAGACAACTGAAGTTAAATGTTTATAATTAGCCACATTTCATCATGCCACACTTGGAGCGCTAATAACCAACCTACACATTTTTGCCTTTAAATATCATTGGTCCTAAGAATTAAAATCAAAATTCAACCACGCAATCACATACCCGTATTTGGCAAAATTCGTCCAGAGCATAGTCATCCTATCGACCATCAACATATCTTCAGGAGCTTTGTGCTTCTTGAAGAAGTATGGCTCGTACAGATATCCGATCTCGTCAGCATGCATTGCTCCTCCTACACTCGCTTTCATGAAGGATTTATAGAGATTCCGAGCCCCAACGTAGGAGAATACGTAGAAGAAGATCTGGCGAAAGCTTTTGATTCAATCTATATCTACTTATATTATAAAGAATGAGACAAAGTCGTAATTATTTTTAATTTTAATGGATAAATGTTAAATCTAGTAAAGCTATTGTGATTTTTGAAGTGAAACTTCTTTGGGCGCGTTGAGAGTCAAAATTTCAAGGTCCAGTTATGGTAATAGCATCACGTCATGGAGTAAGACGACGATTCGACCAAATCTTTGAATCTTGCCATAGAAGTTTCACTTCTGACACGTGTGCTCGGCACACATGCTCTTTTTAAGGTAAATTATTCCTAAACTACCACGAAGTCCTATATTTCTTTTAGGTTTAAGAATAGAATTCAACTTTTCTTCCTATGTTTTGTTATTAATTATTATTAACCTACCACAGTGATTTTTGAATACCAGCTAAAAAAGCAATTGAATATAATAGAATTACCTTCTCCGCTCCATACTCCATGTACCTTGCCATCTGCCGATGCATAGGATAGCTAAAAACAATATCCGAGCTGGCATTTATTGCGTGTTCCTTAAACTTCCCGCTCATAACGTCATCACCAATGTAATATTGTTTAACATATTCACAAACTTCGTCTAATTCTTCACTCGTATCAAAATCAAAAATAGGCGCCATACTGTCTTTAAATACTGCAAGACTCTCAAAATATTTGTCTGGTAGATGTGATAGCATCATACCAGCTTCGTCTCTAGTGTGGCCCATTAATATTTTTCTATTTTTTACATTCGGTATTATATCCTTTGGATATTTAGTTATATAATTATCAGGACCAAATTCTTCTTCAACACACGGTCTGTGTTGTATCCCCAATTTGAAATCAGCTGCCACAACCGCTGATGTACTTTGCTTGTTGAGAAATTCAATAGCTTTTTGAAAGTCTTCTGTTTTGAAGCCCAATTTATCAGCTATCCTTATGGGTACACTCCTATCAACTGGTTCTAAGCTCGTCGGCACCAAAATACTGCCACTTTGTATAATAACTTGATGGAATAAGTCCTCTTGTAAGTAATTTACATGGAAATCCAAGCTTATTGCGCCACTGCTGTGACCGAAAGCGGTTATTTTGTCAGGATCACCTCCAAACGCTTCAATATTCTCTTTTATCCAACGTAGAGCTAAAACTTGGTCCTTCAAGCCAGCATTACCGGGAACCTCGGGAGTGCCCAGACACATGTACCCGTACGCGCCAGCTCTATGATTAAAAACGACGTATATCACACCATATCTTACTAAATACTCTGGTCCATAAATACGACCATCGCGGAAAGTTCCAGAAAAGCCGAATAGAAATTTGCCCCCTAATATGTAAGCCATAACGGGCATTTTCTCTTGTCGCGGTTTAGGTACGTATATGTTAACTCTGAGGCAATCTAGAGAACCTCCAACTATTTCCGATATCTCATCTCGTTGAGGACAGTTTTTAGTGTCGTCAATAGCTTCGAAGACATCGTCGTATTTTGGGTAAGGATCCGCAGCCTGCGGGAAAATAATAAACAGTATAATAAAACTATCACTTAGAGTGTATGCAAAACATTATGATGGAACTACGATGTACAAGATTTTACGACTTGCGGCTTACTTGAGGATGTGATTGAAAATCTTACAGCTTTTAGGCACGATACATATAAAAAAAATGTGTGCGTGTACTAGTGCACACACGTAAGACGTGAAACTTCTTTATGACCTTATTTTTCAAAAAATATTTTACTACATGCAACTTTACAGAAATACGTCGAATCACGCGTGGTAGGGATAAGAAAAAGATGGCACGTACCGGAAAAATGTCACGCGTAACGAAAAAATGTTACCCTAAATTTTTTTCCAACCCCGATAAAGAAGTTTCACTTCAAAAAGTGGAAGAACGGAAAGGGTTCATCAAAATTAAACATTGTATTCAAAATATAACTCATTTAATGACTAACCGTTATTTCAACGCTCAGCTCAAATTACTAAGAAAAAATTGTTACAATTTGATAATTTGTACAATATTATATTGTGAATATGGTAAATACACAAAACTTTGTAAGTTTTGACGGTAAATACAGGCAACTTATCGCAATCAGAACATGTGAGCAATACAAAATAATAAATATAGTCGAAGAAACCAGCTTCAACTAATGAAATTACAAGTTTGAACCGTACTGTACATACTAGTCGGAAAATTCAAATTACTCTCCATAAATGATTAAAATTATGGTAGTACCGAGACTATCCAATCGAGCTACTGACTCAAGGAACATAAAGTATGGCATGGTCCATAATCCCCTGCATTCAATATCAACATTATATTGTACACCATAGAGTACATTCTAATAGGAATGTACAGCTACACAATAACTACTCTGTTTTAATTCTCTCGCAAACTAATATTAAAAGCTTGTTAATAACTCACTCCAAACGGATTATCCTCTCTCACTTTCGCATACGGTATCCCCAAGAACATATCATGATCTCCATCCTCTGATGTCAGTCCTCTGACCCAGCCGTTTTTCGTCAACACCATAGGTCGAGAATATTCGTCATATGCATTTTTGCAAATATACACTATCGCTGGCACTAATATTATCTGTAGCAGAAACGTCAAACGATTTCTAGAAACCATTTTTTAATGTTTTATCTGTACTCGCATTTTACGTGGGTACTTGGTTTGTAAATGATATGAAATGTATCACGATTGTTCGTAAATTTTAATGAGGCACGTTTTTTTAATAAAATATAACGTTTTATTTGTAGTTATTCGTAATCTACGCGATGTACTGTTTTCATTATGTTGCTATGTTCATTTTCTTGGTAGGTATATGGAATAGTTTAAGGAGGGTAGAAATAAAAAGAACAGTAGTCTAATAAGATTAGTTTAACATAAATAGCACAGTATTATCTATGATAAATGGGTTCAAACTCCAATTCATCTATTTGAAAAAAAAAATGCGTCTGGAATTTTATAAGTATTTTTATCAAACTCAGCGTATGCAAAACTATAACCTCCTTTGAGCTTAGTATACCAACAGTGGGACACCCTGTATACATCATATTTTTGGACTATCAAAATAAAATTACTATTAAGTGGTAAGTGAACTAACCAACTTTTAATTAAAATTAAAATCACTCGCATCTATACTAATATTATAAAGCTGAAGACTTTGTTTGTTTTTTTTGTTTGAACGCGCTAATCTCTGGTCCGATTTGAAAAATTATTTCGGTGTCAGATAGCCCATTTATCGAGGAAGGCTATAGCCTATAGGCTATAATATATCATTACGCTAAGACCAACAGGAGCGGAGCCACGCGGGTGAAACCGCGGAGCGCAGCTAGTCTTCTATAATCTATAATATAAAAATGAATCGTAAAATGTGTTGGTAAGCGCATAACTCGAGAACAGCTGAACCGATTTCGATAATTCTTTTTTTATTATATTCCTTGAAGTACGAGGATGGTTCTTATGGAGAGAAAACGTAAACATGTACCACGGGCGAAGCCGGGGCGGACCGCTAGTATAAAATAAATATCAATTAAGTTAACAAATGCTACAGGATTTTTGAAACAACGCCATCAGATCAGAGTCAATAACAAAGAATTTAAAAATTTTCATTTTCATTTTTCATTTTCATCTTTTTAATCAAAGATTGATTAAAAAGTTGAGCAATACATACCTAATACATAAATAAAATGGACACAGTAAACTGAAGAGTTTTCTTTATACAATGCAGTAAAAAAACATCAAGTTCATTACGCTTTCTTTTAAAGGTAGGAAAATCCCAAAACTATTACTAGTGGTTTTAATTTAACGACTTTTTAGGGTTCCGTAGCCAAAATGGCAAAAACGGAACCCTTATAGT
>CAJQZM010013389.1:0-10093 GCA_907164665.1 Colias nastes
ACACCTGGACCTCGGAATATACGAGCATTCTTAACAAAACGACAGAAAGCACAATTTAGCTTAACACGCCCCTCTGAAGGACCAGCTATAAACACTCATTTTCAGGCTTAAATCGTTCTTATACATGTGACGTATGAAGGTGGTACTGGGCTGTATCAAGTGGGAAAGAGATAAACGTATGCGGTAATCCAGGTGATTTAGGAAGCTCCGTGTTTGATATAATAGCGAATGTTACGAGGTAATAGTTTTCCGTACGTTAGCCTTTTCAATTAAGCAGGCTTATGGCAGGTTTGTGTCGGCTATTTATTACCTACATAATAAATGAGAGCTAATTTTGTTAGCAAAAGTGCAATAATTGTAATAAATATTGGACCTGATTACAAATGAACGTACGTAAATTATACATTGTTATGTTGTATTGTTTGCAGACGTTAGACAATCTATATTTGCTTAGCTTCGGCTTGTATAATCTGTATCCATAGATTAATATTCTTGTTGTCTTTGGCGCTTAGTGCCTAATTCACACATTGTTATTGCTTACACCTAGTGTGTGGCGGCCGATAGCCATATTCAATTTCGAACCAAAATGTTAGGAATATAATATAGAATATTTAACTGTTATATTCTTTGCGAATTATGTATTTAAAAACGGATTGTTATTTGAAAATACGAAAAGAGGTGAAATAAAATTTCTCTCCCAGCCTTTAAACATATAAATTCATATTTTATTTATAACGAGCATTCTGTACGCAACTGCATATTCACTGCTACTTCACATTACATAATTTATTATTATTTAAATTACATTTCTGTAAAAGGTAAGCAGAAAGAAATAATTTAATAGCGAGACCTTTTTTATATAGTTTTTTTTATACCTGAGTTTCGTTATAATTTTAAGTTATTAATTCCTTTTAATATAAAACCAAGAGAACCTCATTCAAATAATTGTCAAAAGTAAATCCAAATTAAAATGCGATCACATGGGAGGCACCAGCTTTCTAATAATAAAATAATTATTAAAATTTCTGTAGTAACAAGTAACAACCAAAAAAAATACAGTGAGAACCTTCCTTTTTGAAAATGATGCCACGGCAATTTTCTTAAAAAAAATCCAATTTTTATCGAGTTTTATTTTTGCAACAAAAACGATTTATTTTTTATCTATACATTTTTTCCCAATCCCTTCACTTCTCAAAAATTATACATTCCTTCTTCCTCATAGCATTTAGCTAGACAAAACTAGAATCATTTATATCAAGTCGCTAGTCGGTATAAACAGAAACAATGGCTACGCAATAATGGCGACTCAGCCGGCTAATCCTGCAACGGCTATATTAGCGCGGTTTAATTGCTTATGGCTTTTGAATTATGAGTTGTATTCGTAATTTATGTAAGGGATAAATTACGAAAAATATAAGGAATGGAAAAGTGTGTGTGTGTTAGTTAGATTAGTGCAGAGGTTTTTGTACACAAACCTATGTATCTCTCTTTCTTTCGTACGTTACTTTATACGTTAAATTAGATGTGATTGAAAGAGATGATAAGAGGTTAAAATGAATGTAGGTTCTAGACTTTTAAGATTTTTATAAACAGTTCTCTATGTCTCTTTCTTGCATCAAATTTGATGCGATTGAAAAAAATAGTGACAAGGTTAAAAATTGATAGTAAAAATGTAAAATCTAAACTTATGTGAGTTGTGTTTGATGAAATAAATCATAAAAGCGGTTTAAGTTTTAAGATAGGTTATACTATATTAAAGCTATATTTTATACTTATTATATGAACGCATATTTACTTTAATATATTCTCGTGTAATCACACACAAGAAAATTACATTATTTATTATAAAAATGTTTGATGTAAAAAAATTTGCTTTTAAATCTGAGCTGCCGTTAAACTTGGATGACCTATTTATTAGTTATCTAGGTGAAACCACATATTGGTTTTCAGTTCTATACATAATATTATATAATACTTATTACAAGGCATATTAACTATGCAAGCATAATTGAATAATGTTAATTAATTATTAGTAATTAGTTATTCACATTAATTATCCATATTGTACTGTACATTATTTAAATTAAAATATCGTGTACCTAATAGCTTTCATGAAGAAAAGAAAAAAATATTTTTTTTAAAGACTTGTAAGACAAAACGAACCAACGAATGGAACGAACCTTATGGCTTGAATAAAGATTAATGTAAAATGATTGTTAAAATGTTGGGCATATTTCATGAAGCTCCTATTTAACAATCTTCATTTCTTCCTTTTCAAATGGACGTATCGGATTTGGGATATAAACTGTTTTTGAAAGATGAATAATTCCAGATGTTAAGCTATTTGAGCGTGACAAAACCTACATATTAATAAACTTCCATAAAATATTATTTATCTGTAATATTTATATACGCTTGCACTAATTAAAATTAAAGCATTCAGTAATACTAAAGACGAGCCAAGTTACTCACAAATGCGTCAAGAAATCCAAGTTTCATTCCCTAAATTTTCAAGAAGCCAACATGCATCGACATTCCAAGCATGCAAGTTTCATCCAAGAAGCGTTTCGTCTTACAAAGAGTTAATTAACCCGTCCATCACTTTACCATCCTGAACGCTCAATTTGGCTGCTCTATTAGACATCAAAGAAGCTTCTAGAACCAAAGTAGATGGCAGTTTAGTCTAATCGAATGGTAACGTGTTCGAAAGAAGCCATCTTGAATTTCGTGCATGTTGGAATAGCGATTTTACAGCGAGATAAATTTATTAGTGGCAGTTAAACTAAAAACTTTGTAGGATTCTAAATTAAATAACAGTAGTGTAGCTGATCTCATAGTTAGTCCTATTTTTTCACGTACTCTCTCTGACTACCGTGATAAATATTATTGTTTTTATTTGCATAAATTTCAACAATCAGACAAAAACATTCCGAGCGCTATAGCAAATACAAATTAAATTTATAAACCTTCCAAGTTGATATGTCTATGGTCTATACCGAATGAATACGCCGCGAACGTCATAATAATTTTGTAATATCAACATTTCCAATACTGTGACCACAAACATTCAAAGCTGTCAAACAATTTTATTCGTATTTATACTATTTTGTAATAACGGACTCGTAATCAGTATCTCAATAGACTTTAATCAAACTACAGTATAAAATGCAGATTCTCTAGCATTGCATCTTGTAGAGGCATAAAAAATAAAACCAGGCAGTACATACTGCGGTTAAAAACAATTATAGTAGAGCTCTTTAGACAGGTAATTTTCTTCTTGCATGCAAGCATTGTGGCAAAAAGTTCGCATGACAGATACAACAGGCAGCCATTTTGAAATGATGTTTTTAATCGAAGAACTTTTTATTAGAATGGCTTGTTTGCATGGAAATTATTCCGTATATTTAACTTATCTATGTAAATTATATTTTATGACAGGAGATAATGATTTTCTCATACAACATTTTTTTGCCTACCATGTTATGTGTGTTGAAGATGCAGTGAAGAATCATGAATATATTGTAGTTTAATTTAAGATAACACTTTCAAATACTTTTTATCAACAAAAACATCTCCATAACATTACACAATATCGCAAAAAAACATTTACAAGAACGATATTATTTGCATTCAAAAAGGTTCAACCCAAAACAGTAAGGGAAAATGTATTTCCACTGCCGATAAGATCTCTTAAAGCTCTGTCCAAGTTATTATTGAAGTGTAATCTCTTTACAAAAGACACTATACTCGGAACTCATAAAAGGATTAGGTCCAGAGAGATTGTTCGCTAGTACTACTTCCAAGACATAGGTTTTATTCCGCGATAAACTTTCCTGAGTACACTGGCTTTGTTGTTAACTACTGTTTACGCGACTGTTTCGAATTAGATGGCTTGTTATACAACGAATCTTTATGTATGTCATGACAAGATTTAAATATTTTGTATAGATAAGGCCCTTCTCCCATTACGATACTTCTAGAATACGATACTCGAGTAGAATACTAGTTAGATATTTGCTCGCTACCCGATGCTCGCATATTAAGCGACTGAAAAATGACTAAATTCATCATTATTGTGCCTCGTTTTTGTGGACGGACGTTATGTCGAGCGATTCCAGTGACGACGTAAGAGTAGGAAGTACTGGATTCATCCATATATTGAAAGAAACATAAATTGTAGAGTTTTTGTAGCCGCACGAGAACTACAACATGATGATAAGAAATTTTTATCTTTCTACCGAAGAGATACGCGCGAGACGCGACGCAAAAGCGACCAACATGGTGATTCGTGCGATACTAGTCGCGGACGTGTAGGATACCGGTAGCGTAGTGTGCGAGCCTACATACAAATGTATGTGAGATACTCCGCGGCGACTGGTCTCCGAGACTTGCAGGATACTTGAATCGCCTGTGCGTATCGTAATGGGAGAAGGGCCTAAAGGATTTCAATGAAATATGCCAAATTTTATATTACAACATTTGGTTTATAATGAACCGTACCATGAACCTTAATGAATACTTTAAATAAATCTTCCGATTAATTGGGTCATACCGCTAATATATAAAAATATACTACTGACACGAACTAATACAAGACTTAACTCTTTTATTCCAACCACGCCTGAGTCAATAAACACAGATTTAAGTGTATGTAATATAAAAAATCAGTAAACATTCCAACATTTCCGAAGTTACCACTCATTTTATAAATGAACGCGTCGCTGATCCTCTGAACTCATTTACACTCGTTTTAATGAACCAAGGTTTATGTACGATTTAATAGGTGTATTAACTTTTTTATTCCTCCAACGTTATTATAGCTTATATGTATACGTTTCAATGGAGGCGTCGTAAATACGCAAACTTCCGCAAAACCTCGCTTTTAGTTGTTAAATTGTATTTTAACAGTTGTTTATTATTTCAGCGTGAAATGGTTAAATGATTTTATTAAACTTTATGTTGGTTCTGATACTTGAGTAATAATGAAGTTAAATAAATACCAAAGTTGAACTGAGTAAAGGAATAACTGAACGGCTTATTATTTTACGGTATTTATACATTATGTGTAACTTTTTGAGGAAATTTTGCGGTTTTGTTCAAATGTTGAAGAATTCACGGATTGTTGTTTATAGTAGAATATAATGAACATACGAATTAATATAAATACATACAATATAAATAACAAACGTGACGTGCAACATTCTAGACTAAAAATATAAATTACCATTTATGAAGAGCTTTCGAGAACCTATACTGAATAAACTTTTATGCCTACAATGCGTGATTTAAGAGTTGATTAAATGCTTTGCATGCTGCTTAATAGAATTGTCGCCAATAATTTTCATTATTTTTCAAACGTAATAAGCGACATAATTCTAATTCTTAGATATTCCTTTAAAAACGTGATGAAGTGATATCGTATATTGTAATATCCACCACATATTCTTAATATGAAAACAGTGTAAAATTATGATTCTTTTTAAGCAGGAATTGGTAAACCGGTTGACATAAAAATGCTTTCAAAAATACAAAACACCATAACGATATTTTTAAGAAAACGCCGGTGGCTAGCTGATCCATTTTATACTCAAAACTTTTGCACGCCTCATAAGCGAAGCGTTGAGGTGGGTACTACTGTCACTTCGCGCAAAACATCTGATTTTTCAAACTTAAAATGTCTTTATGTATCATACATTGCACTTGTAAGATAATACATACACACACATATTAAGAAAAAACACTATTTTTAACATTCATGATATTTTTGATGTCATTTTTGTTATTTAAACTAGTTAAAAAACAGTTTAAAAAAGTTCTGTCTTGGACGTCCGTGTGTCTGTATGTGCGGAGGATTTTCTTGTTAACACGATAGCGACCGAAATACTTTACTAATCGAGTCTTTTTTTTTCTCTTACGCTTGAGTATGCTCAGGAATAGAACCCTTTCATTTTTCAGGGTCTGATTCGATGTGGTTTAATTGTTATTAAATAAACAAAAAAAAATATCGACTGAGATTATGAGGCGTGCACTTTTGGATTTTCCAAATTTTTTTGTATTCTTAAGTTGAAAAAAGTATCTATATTACCATTTATGGGTATTATTCGAAAAGTAAAATTACGAATAAGTTTGTTGCCTTATTAAATATTCCAGCTCAAGTAAGAGGAAAATGCGTGAAATCCATTTTCTTGTCATTCTTTCAGATATTCCGACCCTCTTGAATTGTATATTGTAGATATAAGATGGATAAAGCGTATGATCGTTTTAGCTTTTCTTTATTTATAGCCTATAGGTGAAGTTGATACAAAAATCTACGGAAATATTTTAATAAATGCAGTGTTAGGTAACTTTTGTGATATTTTATTAAATAAAATGATATTATGTATTGCAAATGGCCTTACTTTGAGGGAATAAATGTTAAGCAATAGACTATTACTTGCGTAGTAATTAAGTATTTAGTAATCTGTGCTTAGAAATACCATAATATTATGCTAAGAATCGTAAAGATGGTATCTACCACTGGTATCTACGCTTAACAGGACTTTAACCTTATACAGAACTCAAAGATCAATCTTTATATACTCAACATTTAAAAACGTTAAAAAATGTATTGTTACTCGAAATATGAAAACTAAAAGAGTCATATTAAAATATTCCCAGTTAAATTAAATCTGATAAAGACTTAAAGTGTCGCCTTTTAAAACGTCAATAATGATGATAGGCTGGAATAAAAGCACTTTATAGATTCTGTGGTGACATAGAGTCAATTAACACACGGATAAATTGAATTCCGGTGTACAGTGCACTCTGGTGGAGTGCTATTAAAACGGCCTTGTGATGTTAATCTAGATAACCGCGGTTAAGCATTTATGCCCTGCCCGTATGTGGATGGGTGACATTTTGGTGTATTTGGATAAAATATTAGATCGATTTAAGTGTTGTTATTGTTTTCATTTTGATGAATAGCTTTATTTATTATAATTTTGTAGATATGATTTGATGACACTTAATATAGATGATTAGTAAAACAATTTTTTTTTTAATATATATTTTTTTAGCATGCCTTTTGTTGAAAATAAAATACATTATTAATTATGATCTTAATTTAACACGCAAGTACTTCAAATCATATATCAGTTTAATCACTAATTTAAAATAATATTAAATAATAAAATCACATAACTCTTACAAAAATGTAACATCGACATTTTTGGGCTTTTTATAGGGCAATGAACACTCAGGATAAGCGAAAATCCTTATCCACCAGATATCATTGAAAGACCTTCCACGCAGCTGATGCGTCACACGAAAACACATTTGACTCCAATAAAAAGATATTCGATATAGCGTAAACGGTCACAAAAGGTCTTTCATAAAATCCTGTACAAAATCAATACTGTATTCGGCCGGGTGATCTCACAATATTTCCCTTATCCAATGACCTAAGAAATCCCGCCCACCGATTACAATAACTAAAGATGAATTTACACAATGGGCTCTTAACAATTGGCTTGTTCAAATCTGAGCGTTGGTGGAAAGCCGATTAGAGTCTAAGAGCGGACAAAACTTCTATGTGAAGGGTCTTTAATCTTTCCAGATTTTATAATACTGTGTACAAGTTTAAGGCGTGTAATGTACAATAGAATAAAGATTTACTTGAATGCCTACAAGCTCTGCTTTACTTGAATTGGGTCGTACTACCTCAGGGTAATGTGCCGTCATCGTATAACAGTGAATGAAGAAACTGGATATGTAGCTCTATCTCTCTCTATCTATGATTAAATCTCGTATAGCTATTAACGAAGAAATGAGATGGAAAATGTCTTGATTCCTTAAATAGATGAATAATAAGGCGATGTTTTATTATGCACGTTAAATTAGGCTGCATTAAAGATATCTTCATATTTCTGTAAAATATCTTTTTAAAATAAGCAATGAATCACCCAACCCGAGTAACAGGACAAAATCTCCCAAATACCAAAAACACAAGCAAGAATGTATTGAAAAATCCTTAGCGCGGGTTTTTACAAATCGCTTGAATGTTCGCAAAGCGCCTGCCAAACTTGGAAACCTGTGGCGTTGCCATGGCAACCACAAATTTGCCCCCGTTAACGTTGATGGAGCTACCAGCGTATTTATTACGCCGGGAACGCGGGCCAGGAAGAAATTCTTAATGGTTTTCGAAATAATAATAGTACTTTCTCTTTGTACGTGAAATGCTATTAAATTTTTATTGTGATAGTGTTTTGAAAAGGATGATAGCGGAAAGTAAAGTTGCAATAAAGCTTCGACCATTTATGTGTATACTAATAGCAATATTTTAACGTCTGTTTGTCCTTTGCGATTTAAAGGCTGAAAAACTTGCATAATTTTTAAATTGATAATTTTCAAAACAAAAACATAACGCGGACACAGCAGCAATGCGAAACGTGAAAATGTTACAAAATAAACACATTAGATAACACAGCTGTAGTTAATTTTTAAAAACTAAACATTATAATAAAAGGATTTTCTTGTAAACCCCGATTCGAAGTAAACCACAGCAACAAATAAATTATAACAATCCTCGACTTAATTCCTAAGGTTTCCTTGATACCAATCCTCACTTATGGTATTAAGAAAATCCTTGGGTAAATGTACTTTCTGTTCATTTACACTACTTATGAGTCTTCGGAATGAAAACATAAACCATGTTTATTGTAATACATAATAATACCTCTATAAGTGAAACGACATTGCAGGTCCCTTGATGTCTCACTTAACTAGGTTTCACTGTATATTGTAATTATTGCCATGTGGAATGAGCAAATGCGATATATTACGATTGACTTGAGATATGTAAGACACAGAAACGAATTGCTCTTTTATCAGAAGATAAATTATAATTCTTCGCATTTTTATTGAGGGATAGCTCCTGATACTATTGAAAACGAATTCTTTCAATACAAATATTATAGTCTATCGAATGTTGGTGCGAATTGAAGTATAGTATATAACTTACATTAAAATATTGAAGCTTGAAATATACATAGGTACTTTAAACATATGAAGAACGAATGTAAGAAAATTGGACGCCTGGGTAACATTGATCCTCCTGAACAAGTGGTTCATAAAATTACGATTCAAATATGTTTCTGTAAATGTAATAATGCTGTCACCATCTAAATATAGACCCATTTTACATATTGTATCATAATTTTGTATAGAAACTCGAAAAATTGCTTGACTGGTTTTTCATTTATTATTTTCTACTAGCGACCCGCCCCGGCTTCGCACGGGTGCAATGCTGATACTAAATACACTACAGAAAAACTTTGAACGTTGTATATAAAAACATAGCGGCCCGCTCCGGCTTCGCACGGGTATAAAATATATAGCCGGGCGGCCGGCCGGTACCGCCGCAAACGGTACGTCCCGCAATTTTTAAATCTGTAATATCTTCGAAAATATTCACTTAAAGCCTTGTATCCACTTGAGCATGCTCGGGCGAATGAGCGGCTCATTTGGCCGAGCCGCTCAAGTGGAGACGCCTGAGCACGCCTGAGCACGCTCGGCCCGAGCAAATCCGAGCGCGCTCAGGGCGAGCCGGCAGCTGTCGGTTTTTGTCCGTGCTCAAAGGCGCTCAGTATTCGCTCGGCGCTCAGTGTGGACGGTTGTAGAGGTGTTTGAAGTGTTTGAGGCGAGCGCGTCGAATTTCCCAAGTTTAGTTTAGTTTAGTTTAGTACTTTTTCTGTTACCTATTTGAAAAATGAGTGGCTTGTGGGATAACGAGACTTGTTTCACATTAATTGATGCATATGAATCAAAGAGGGTGTTATGGAATAGTACATACGAAGAATACTATAATCGCATAAAAAAAGAAGATGCTTGGCGTGATATCAGAAAATTTAAGCATTAGTGTAGACTGTAGACGATGTAAAAAAGCATACTGAGCAGCCTGAGCACTGCTTTGGCTCGTTCGACCAAAATATTCATTTTGTTCCCCTGAGCATGCTCAGGCGAATGAGCGGCTCATTCGTCCGAGCATGCTCAAGTGGATACAAGGCCTTGAGGGCGCATAAAGCCAGAGAATTTCTATAGTTTAATGGGCGGGGCC
>CAJQZM010013390.1:0-10557 GCA_907164665.1 Colias nastes
TATAATAAAACAACGTTTATAACTTCAACAAGGAACTAAATTTATTGCACAGATAACTACAGACCACAGACTAATAAATACAGACTAAACATATCAATGAACTCTAGTAAGTATTAATGCCAACAGATGATGCTACCAGTATCAAAATTTAGATTATTGAGATATATTTTCAACACTTTCGCTAAAAGAAGAGTATTGTACATATATTAATTATTAAGTATACGGAATTAAAAGTAATACGTTTTACAGTATTGTCTATTAAATGTAAAAAATAACAAAGATGGATTTATAATTGTATAACATTTATTGCATTACCATTATCTCGCTATCGGCCTGTTTCAATTCATTTTCTACAATAAACATTATTAAGAACAACTTCCATAACGGTGCATTTACATCAAACGAACATAGAGCTAGAGCAAGAGCATACATTCGTGATCTTTTAGTGTAAACGAAAACTCGTATTCAGTGCTGTTCATGTATTAGAACATTGCATAGAATCTTTTCGAACGCACTAAGAACAACGAAAGATACTACGCCTGTTTACACTGAAAGAATTTGACATAGTGGCGTTAGAATGAGCACTCGCTCGTTTAATCTAAATGCACCATTATTAATAAATAAACATTGTACGTTTCCGTACATAGTTTTTCATATTTCTAGCATTAAATTATTTCCCTCCAATCAGTCTAATAGACACATAATTAATCAACTTTATAGTTCATAGCATTGGTTGTTATCACAAGTGGATAGGCCACACCTAAGCGATTTAGCTACATTGTTTATTTATAGATTATTAGAATGTGGTTTCTTCCTTAATTTGTCTATCTATACTAATAATATTATAAAGCTGAAGAGTTTGTTTGAACGCGCTAAGAACTGCTTGTCCGATTTGTAAAATTCTTTCGATGTTGGATAGCCCATTTATCGAGGAAGGCTATAGGCTAATATATCATCACGCTAAGACCAACAGGAGCGGAGCCACGCGGGTGAAACCGCGGGGCGCAGCTAGTGTGAGATATGTGTGAACTTGATCCTGTTTTCTTGTTATCTAAACAATAACATGAGAAAAATTTTGTGCAACTTTTTTACGAAAATTGCACGAACTGAGGGAGGAGAGCAGATTTTCGTATACGTTAAAATTTTATTTGAAAATAAAATACATTAAATTAATAAAAGGAAACACTAGCAGGTATTTGACACATACGTATATATTGTTTTGTTTTTAGTTATGGTTACAGTCTGTTTCTGATTGTAGTGACTTATTTCTAAGCTATAGGAATTTCGATTTATTATTAAAGATCTTAAAAAGACAAGAAATTTTCAGTTATATTTATAGCTTAATCAACTCGACGAATTGAATAGATTTATGCTTAAAACATTGACATAATTATAAACAAACAATTTGGTTAATTAAGTGTGTGGAATAAAATTAACTTTATTGAAAGACTAGTGTTTTGAAATTTCAAAATGTACTGTCTTATCACAAAAAACTTGAGACAGGGTTTTACTTTGCGCGGGTTCTCTATAATCTGGTTTTGTCGTATTTCACATAGACAACTATTAAAGTGACAGATCCCTGGTTTAAAGCTGTTTTGTGGTCCATAATAGTTTTTGCGTATATGCCAAAAAAATATTGTATTTAATCATATAATTTTTAAGTGAAGAGCATTTGACCACTGTATATTATACCTATTAAAATAGAAGCAATTACATTATTTTTAAGTGGATACCTAAAATATTCATAAACATATACAACTATTCGTAAATTACAAGATATTAAAACATTGTAAAAGCCTATTTAATTGCACATATTTTGCTCGTGTTTAATTAAGGTTATTTTTCATTGAAAGGAATTTATTTTTTTAAATAACCTTCTTGTACGTATTATAAGCCAGTGTAAATGTAAATCTATACTAATATTATAAAGCTGAAGAGTTTGTTTTTTGTTTGAACGCGCTTATCTCGGGAACTACTGGTCCGATTTGAAAAATTATTTCGGTGTTAGATAGCCCATTCATCGAGGACGGCTATAGGCTATACTAGATTTCCGCCCGCGGCTTCGCCCGCGTTTTCAAAGGAAAACCCGCATAGTTCCCGTTCCCGTGGGATTTCCGGGATAAAACCTACCCTATGTGTTAATCCAAGTTACCTTCTATATGTGTGCTAAATTTCATTGTAATCGGTTCAGTAGTTTTTACGTGAAAGAGTAACAAACATCCATACAAACTTTCGCCTTTATAATATTAATAGGATAATATCATCTCGCTAAGAGCAACAGTAGAGGGGCACTGCAGGTAAAACCGCGGAGCACAGCTAGTATATCATAATCTATGTACTTTACTAGATAAGCCACGTAATTTCGTCTGTTCAGAAAAGGAATATTCTTGCAATATTTTTCAGTGGTGCTCTGTTCCTATTTGTCGTAGCATGATATTGTATAGCCTAAAGCCTTCCTCGATAAAAGGACTATCCAGCAAATAACGATTTTTTTTAATTTGAACCCGTAGTTTTTTTAGGTAAGCTTTCTTTGAAATAGATAAGCAAACCGAAAATTTTTAACCTCACGTCGTATAAAAAGCACGTTAATTCAGTGCAAATTCCAACGAACTTTTTTGATTGATGTTGAATGTCAAGTGAAACGAGCTTCCCCTTTCGTTGTTCACGGACAATGGTCATGTGAAATATATACATGGGATTTTGCACCCTATCGTCGTAGAAAAAACTTATGTATTCAGCGCATATTCCTTTGAGATTTTTTGTGTAATGATGAACAACAAGTACCTAAACTTTATAGTCAAGGGATGTTGCGTCCTATGGTCGTAGAAAAGCCTTGTTAATTAAGTGCAAATTCCAATGTGCTTTTAAAAGAAATGTATCTACTTGAATGTCAAGTTAAACAAGCTTCCCCTTTCGTTGACATTGGTCCCGTGAACTATACCTACATGGGATTTTGCGCTCTATGATCGTAGTTATATCACGTATTTCTGTGCAAATTCCAATGAGGTTTTTTGGCTAATTGAATGTCAAGTGAAACAAGCTGCCCCTTTCGTCGGTGACAGCGGTAACACCGGTGCCGCGCCCCGGCGCAACTGTTGATCTTATTTCATCAGCTGTTTTCGTTCTTGACGACCTTTGTTTGGCGGCTAGAGAACGAGCGGTTTACGTATGTTATAAGTGTAAATTTCACACTTATAAAATATGTATTAAAGACGTATGAATAAGTAGTTCGTTTTTATATTGCATTTGGGATGACGTAGAAATTCGGCAAGCAACCCTATAGTTTGTTTTATAACTTAAATTCGAATATTTATTTATTCAAAGCTTCCTATAGTACAGCTTTTGTAACGTGAACATGCAAAATTGTTTGCCACTGCTTTGGAAAGCTATTTTTACAAAGAAGAGCTAAGTTACAGTTAGGGTAACTGGTCTTTGGTGATTTAGTCATTAATGATTTCATCACAATTATAGTAGAATTTAAGAATAGATTGTGATTAGTATGTAATGTAGTATTTATAACTGCCTTATCAAATCAATCACATTTTCTATTAGATACAAATCCAAGTTCAAGTTCAATTTCGTTTATTTCGTACCAATACAAAAATGCATTATTTATTTCACACCATCAACGTTTTTTTTTGTCGAGAAATAGTTACCTATGTGTTTGTCCAAAATCATATAACTATTTAAATCAATCGAGAAGTTCTTAAGTTAAAGCGTAACAAACATACATCAAAATATCTTTATAATATTTTTATAACTATGTATAGCTTCCGAATCGCTCGCGCCCTGGCCCGACCTAGCGGCCGTGCTCGCCGTCCTTTCTCATATTATTAATATATTATATTTATTAATTGTTCATTATTATCATTTAATTATGACATGTCCTATACCGTGTACGTGATAGTATAGGTAATGTTACTCAGTGTATAGTAGTTAGGTGTAGCGGTGCAGGTTCGATGTATGTGGTGTATATTGAGAAAATATTTTAACTTGCGAGAGTAGAAAATAAATATTCAAAGTACAATAAATTGGATTTAATAATATACAAATATATTATGATTAAATTTATAAAGACCTTTTTGTAGAGCTGTTGCATTCAAACCTTATTACTTGATTCGTCTTGACCAATTTTTATAAAATTCTTTGAGTGTATTCGGTTGTTCTGAGTCTGGTTGAAAAGTATATTTTTAATTTTGCTAGATGATTAAGGTCTAGACTCTAGGCAGTACATTGTCTACCTGGTCTGCTAGTTTAAATATAAAATGCTTATAGCAATTTATGCCAAGCATATTTGCAATTACGATAAAACTTATGTTATAAGTCGTAATAATATATTATCCGCTTGTGATACATTTCAATTTGTAGACACTAAAAACAATTTTATTATTCGATATTGTACTATCACAAAAACTGGTCAATATAAATATGTGATAAGAATTAAATTATGATTATCCTTAAATATACTTTAAAGCAGGGGTTCCCAACCTTTTTTTGTCTACTGCCCACTTTAAGAATAAATTATTTTTTAACGCCCCCCTTTTTAAACATACTTAACAACCGCTAAGTACTTATAACTGATTATTGAAACGCAACTTTATAGTATTCGGACAGAGTATCTTTTATTGAAAATAAAACAAACATAATCAATTCTTATATAAAAACTAATGTGAAGGTTGAATCTGATGCTGTTCAATAAGTTTGTTGGTATCAGGTTCCAATTTACTCAAAAACAGCCGCAAGTCGCCACGTTCGGTAACACGCAAACGATTTCTCTTTTTAGTAAGCAGCGTTGCCACAGCACTAAATCCACGTTCACACAAATATGACGATGGGAATGCTATCAAGAATCGTTGAACAATTGACCACAATCCAGGGTACAATTGCGGGATCGGTTTTTGTAGCCAAAATTCTTGATATCCATTTTTGAACTTGATTTTTGTTTCTTCGTTTGTTGTCAATTCTATAAGTTCTTCTTCCAGCTGAGGTGACATTGCTGTGTTGACATTTGAAAACGGATCCAACACCCAGTCTGGTATTTCCAAGTTTAAAATGTCCTGGTATCGTTCGGTGAAGTGAATGTGGAGGTTTTCCAAATGTTGGCAGTAGGCAAACAAGTCGTCGTTACTGCAGAATACTGATAAATTAGGAAAATTGTGAAACTCACGTCTGCCCATATTCTTTTTGTGTAGAAGCAGTTTGGCTGCGAAAGCAGCAACGACATTTTTTGTTTTAATTAAATTTAGTTCATCGCCTTGCAGTTCATGTCGTTGAACAATTCATACAGGTCTGTCATGTAAGCTATATCATTCTTTGATGTTATGAGCTTATTATTCTCATAATTTTGTCGCTGCGTTCGCAGTACTTCTCTCCGTTGCAGATAGCGAGTGACTAAACAGCGCGATCGCATAGATGTGAGCAGTGCTCATATCCTTGGCGCGTCTGCCCCGCCTACAACGCCTTTCTAACATCTTTTATATGTTCTGTGGCAAGAACAAGTATTAAGTATAGAACCAGCCGATTGATACAGGAATGTACAAATCGGATTATTTAACAAAAACTTGTTAAAACATGATTGCCCGCGGTCTATTATATCGAACCGAGTTTGAGCTATATCTTAATTACTTAATATTAGTTGATGTTCACAAGATGTCGACTCTCGAAGTCGAGAGCTCAGTCGGTGTCTAAGTGTCTTCCTAGCTAGGTAGATGAAATTATAAATCGACCCCAAAGCCCTACACAACGCCCCCTTTTTTTTCTGGGTCTCTTACCGCCCCCCTTTAGGCCTGCAGCGCCCACAAGGGGGCGTTATCGCCCAGGTTGGGAAAGACTGCTTTAAAGGTAACTTGGCTAAGTATAGATCGGAATGTTGTATTTATAATTCAATGGTTATGGTATTATTTCTTATGTTCTTTTATATTATACGGGTAGAGCCAATTGGGTTATGTTTTTATAATTACAAAAATATTTCTATTATTATTTGTAGTCTAGATTCTTGCTGGAATGAATCGATAAAAATCATAAAAATTCAAGAATTTTTTTATATCAAAGATAATAATCTATATATATAAAACTCAAAGGTGACTGATATAGTGATCTATCAACGCACAGCCCAAACCACTGGACGTATCGGGCTGAAATTTGGCATGCAGGTAGATGTTAGAACGTAGGCATCCGCTAAGAAAGGATTTGCCGAAATTCTTGCGGGAACGGGGAATGCACGTACAAAGTCGTGGGCGGAAGCTAGTATTTAAAGAAAGTTGCGATACATCATATTGTGCCGTCAGTAGTCTTTTATCTGTATGTTTTTTTGCTACAAGGGTGAAAAATCATTTAGTTTACAAAAGTTACCTTTTTTGTTTATTTTAAGAACTTATTATCATAACATTAACAATTTCTGAATATCTGGTTTCAAATGAACGTTGATATAATCAGTAGGTTCTCAATTTGTTCAAGAATGGCTGGCTACAAATGAAATGAAATATTATGATTCCTAAAATATAGACCGGGGGGTTGCCATGATGTCTTAAAGCAGTATTAATTCCAGTGTGGGAAAGGGATGGCCCTAGACGACCTGTATAGCTCTGTCATTTTTCCACCCTGGAATTAATACAGCTTTAAGACACGTAGGCAAACCTCCTGGTTTCTATTCTGACAATTCCTATTGTCATTAAATGTTAAGAGGAAGAATTTAAAACATCTCATATGGACATTATTGTAAAAGTAAAAGTGACTATAATTTATTATTCCATACGCACGTACGGTCTATCGGGGTGACTCGGTTAAGTAACGCACATGATCTGAATGAAACAGGGTATATTATAATTACCTAATATTATATACTGCCAAGTCGGCCAAGTGCGGAATTTGTCGCTATCGCAGTTTATCTCTATGTTCGTTATTTTGTGTGGAATCCATCATATAATAATGCTTATTTATTATCCTTACTAATCCTTATCCCGACTAATATTATAATAAAAAATATTATAATTGTTTTTCATTCTTTCAAAATTCTTTCAAAAAATTTAACGGTACCATTATACCCATATGTAAAAGTACTATGTAGCTACTGTAATCCCGTATAAAGTTAATAAAGAACGCTATCTACACAAAATACACAAATAGCAGAAATTTGCTACAATCAAAATCACTGAAATAAAAATATCGCCATTCCGTGCCATTTTGTTGACGTTAATCGTCGACTTAAATACCCTTAAATGGCTAAAATCCATTTAAGGGTAATTTAATTTGACATTACAAAGGGAGATTTTAACTTGAAACATTTATACGGATATGTATCTACCTAGAAACAAGTTTTAGTATGTCTATCAGTTGTCTATATTCTGAATTGTCTTTATTAAAAATATAACATTTTTACAATTTTCAGAACATTTTTCACACATGGCACGATCTAATCCCATACTAATCTTTTCGCTTGTCTTATGGAAATCAAATGGCTTATAAACATACATATATATAATTTGAAATATATACTTATATAGATAACTAACACCCAGACACAGAGCACAAATGTTTGCCCTGGGTGGGAATCGAACCCACGACCTCTGGCTTCAAAGGCAGGGTCGCTACCAACTAAGCCAACCGGTCAGTCTGAAAGAATTTATTATCATCGATCGAGAAAACCGTGTCAACTGACTTCCTGTGGCATTAAACAGCGTGAAATACACGTTTTTACATTTTATTATTATTGTATTTATCTTGTAAGTTAAATGATAATTGATTAGCTAGTTGTATTAAAATTCCTTCATGATGTTCCCAATATGGCAGTAGAGCTCATGTAGTTACCAAACATCGTAGTATAGTTTTTTCATACTTGAAGTAATAAATAATGGATATACATTGTCGCATTATGAGATACTTGTCCTTATAACACGGGGTATGTGAGCGTAAAAAAGTATTGTAAAGTAATATCTGCGCGTGCGCCGGTTTGTTCCACTTGGGGCTTTATAATTTTAGCTCAAGAAAATATTTATTAAATTCAGATTATTTTTAAACGTGTAATTTAGATAATTACGACTGTATAAAGTAAAACTACGTGGTGTCGTTTACAGTTTACATCCAGTTGTATTACAGCTTAGTTATTTGAAAATAGCGTGCTAACGTATTTCACGTTTAAAATATATATTAAACCTTCACGCGTCCTATGCACATTGTTTGTGTGTAACTAAATCTGTATTTTATAGTTGGACGCGTGAGGGATTAAGCTCATTGAAAAGTTATCAATACATTTTTATGGTTAAGTATTCCATCACCATTAAACTTTGCTTATATGTTAAACGTTTAATATTTATCTGTAGCAAAATTCATTCATTACTGCGTAGCGGTTTAGGAGTGAAAAACTGAGAACATAAAATTAATTTTGTTGCATTCTTTCCCGTGGCTCTCAAAGTAATCTCATAAACTCTATCAATTTATTAAACTTATTTTAAGAGTGTTTTTGAAGCGCAAAAATACAGAATGACTTTATTTACCACCGTTACAAAAACAGTTTCATCCAGAAATTCTATCGATGCTATTTTAAAGTTATATAAATATAACAACATTTTCATTTAAAGTAAAAGGGATGGTAGAGCTCTGTCCTGTGGTATCAATTATCATGGTAAGTAATATAAATTAAAATATAGTTTTTTCTCACTAATATTTATACAATATCAAATATCATTCAGATCTACAAATACATTTTTTTTCATTTATAAAAGCATTTCAATGTCATAAAACTAAATATTAAAATCATTCAGATATGCTACAATAATTTGGTTGTAAGAGTGTAAATAAACATCCAAATTTCGCCTCTATAATTTTAGTAGTATCTTACTACTGTAGGATTACTATAAGTTACCAAGTGGAATGTTCTACTCTAACTAGTGCATTAAGATCATAATGCGTGCGCGGAGATACAATCGTGTTAGGTGTTGGCGAGCGACGTATTGAATTTGTGGAACTTTAGACTTATGTTAGATATCCTACAATTAATTTAGATTATATTCGGATTTATATTAATGTTTGTTTGTGAAAAATTTGTTTAAAACCTAATGAATTATATACTAAAACCTTCCTCTTGAATCACTGTTACAAAAGCTGCATCAAAATCCGTTGCGTAGTTTTAAAGATTTAAGCATACATAGAGACATAGAGATAGGGACATAGAAAGCGATTCTGTTTTATACTATGTAGTCTGATATTCGGAATTATTTTAATGTTTGTTTGTTGAAAATGTCTTTCTGTCAGAAATTAATGTTTTTGTTTCGTTCATTAATGTAGTAATGTACAATGTCATGGACGTTTTATATGTAAATTGTGTTGTTAATGAAAGGTCTTTTAATTTAGGCTTTAAATATAGACTTGTAATTGTTTTGGTGATTATAATTTTAAATGATCGTTGAAGAAATTTAATTAAGTAATTCATGAGTAATTCAAACTTTAGTGTATGTGACTTAAGAAAATCGAGATGAAATTGTTTCTATTTAAATGATTGCTCCATTAGATAAAAATATGTTCTAGGTATATTTTAATGTGTTTTTTTGATATTTAAACTCATTATTAAGATTATTTTCAAAATATAAACAGTTGTAGGGATAGGATACAACACGATTATCCACGCCTGTACGATTGTACGAGCAATAATGTTGAATTGAACAATTAATAAGTTGTATTTTGTTTGCGAAATACTAGATTATTATTTAAAATGTGTATTGCTTTATTACTAATTAAATTTAAATAGATTTTGTGTATGGTAATGATCAAATTAGTGACTGATATTTAGGAATTTGCGTTCATAATCATGATACTAGATATATAATAGGGAATTATGGAGTTTCTTGCCGGTTCTTCGCCATAGATACAGCTTTCCGAATCGGTGGTAAATGTTAAAACTGTTATGACTATTCAAAAGTGCTTCTAGAAGAAGTCTAATTGAATAAATAAATGTTTGAGTTTGAATATCATTTCCTACTAAATTGTATATTGTCTTGTTCGATATATTATATTTGACTAGCCTTTTTTGTTTTGTGTGAAGTTAGTGCTGGTTAACTTGGGTAAAAAAATAAACATGTTTTATACTACACGTTAAATTTAGAAGTAAGATGTTAAAATATATTTTTTTATCGGTCGAATAGTTTTGGACTAGTTATAAACAAGCATATAAAAAAATGTTATATTTTCGGTTCATAATAATATTATGTTTAGATTGATTTAAATATTAATAAAAAATATATTAAAATATTTATACGGATTTTTTTTACTATTTTTCCATGAATCTACACATTATCTCAAATGTAATGTATTTTTTTCACTTTTATAAAAAAATTCATGCATTTAGGGGTTAAAGTAGGTAATCATTACAATTATTATAAAGCAATATAATATAATTCATCTTAACGAAATATTATAATTGATGATGAAGATGAAGATGCGTAATTAATTATTATTATTGTTAAACTATTGTAAATAGGGTAGTCAATACTTATAGGATAGTGGTTTAAAAAAACACTATTAATAAACACTTTGAAACATTTTAAAAGCTTTGAGTTACAGTGT
>CAJQZM010013398.1:0-29233 GCA_907164665.1 Colias nastes
CCACTGAACACATATAACAGTTCATCTATTATAATATTTTCCTGTGACGCAATTGGGATACCAGCTGTAGAATGAAAAATTATGGATATGTTAAAGTTGACTAAATATTATACAAATAAGAAAACATATTTAATTTTTTTTTCAGCATATTCATCACATTGCTTTGTGTATATAATATGAAAAAATAACTGATCTCAATCTCATGTATATTGAAAGTAGTGTTATAATCACATGCACTTAATGGTTTTAACATCCAATACAATTAGTATAATAAGAAATTATAATCAATTGGGCATTCCCAACTAAATATTCTAACACTTGTGATCTAACCAGATTGTTTAGAAATCACAACATAGTATAAAACAAAGTTGCTATCACTGTATGTCCGTCCCTATGTATGCTTAGATCTTTAAAACTACATTGGATTTTGATGGGGTTCTTTTTTTAATAGGGTTTTTCTATATATTTTTTTTAAGTTTTCTACAAAGTGGGTGAAGCCGCCTGCTGAATTCTAGTCTTAATATATTATAATGCAAGATAATTTATGTGGATATTATCAACACATATAGAGTTAATATACAGTTTTATCATAGTAGATTATTCATACCTAATGAAGCAATAACAGGTAAAGGTTCCTTAGGAAAGTCCCAAGACATGGATGGGTGATCCTTTTGCCAGTTCGGCAATTCCAAGCTGTTATACCAGTTAGGCCGAAGTTTCATTTCCTTCTCTTCAAATGATTTCATCACTAATTTTTTGCTTTCATCAACAGCTTTCAGTAGTTTGTCTTTTATCTGAAATTAAGAAATAAAAATGGAGGTTTTAAAGGTTTAAATAGGATTCAACAATATCATTGAAAATCTGTCCATCATCTCATCTGCTGTATATATATAACAATACTATCTGTTACGCACGGCTTTGCTTGCATTTTGTAACAAAATTCATCAACATTGATTCAATGCTTTAGGCATAAAGAGACAGACAAAGTTACTATAAGGAAAATATAAACACCACAACCATAATGGGTAAGTAATGTTTTCCAAATTAACTCAACATAAAAGTCGCAAGATCTTGTAATGTTTGAAAATTCAATATGGAAAGTAAAATCACCTGTGGTAAATCTTCTTTAGTAATTTGATGTTTATTATCACCTAAAACAGGCTTTGGTGCAACTTTTGGTTTAGATATCTTAGACCTCTTTTCTTCGCAAACCAATTTATAAAATAATGCTATAATATCCGCCAAATTGTCAGTACTGAAACATATGAAAATTGCTTAGTTGTATAGTCGTATTTTAAATAAAACTCTTACTTATTATAAAATCTTACTTTCGACTCTTAAGATCTTCATATTTTTTCAAAAATATTTTAGCATTGGAAGCTTTTAACGCCAGTCTTTGGGCATATTCATTGGCCTGTTTAAGTGTAAGAGTACTATTTCCATAGTTTGGATCATTTTGTACGTAGTCCAAAACTGTATCAGCTTCTAAATTGCACCTGAAAACGTTTAAAATAACGATTAACGCGATATGTTATCTTCGAGTATAAAATTAAATATCTGATTATATGTTGTACCCTAAAGCATCCAAAAGCTCCTTTATCGTGCTTTGCATTTTATCTTTGGGCAAAATCCAGTTTTGATACATTAATAATTAAATATTGTCTCCAAAAACACTTCATCCGCCGTGTTTTACTATTCATTGGTTTTACTCATTACCTCCTCATTACTGTTTTCAGTTGTTTGACATTTGACATGTCAAAGTCATACATGACATCCCCCTGATATTATTCTTTTAATAGGGAAGGAGTTGCCAGTATGATAAGGAAAAAGCAAGGAGAAGAGTATATATTTTGTCCTGTAATTAAAATTTGAAAAGAACTTTACATACAAATTATAATATAATATTATAATCTCTTTTCAAAGAGAACAAAAGATACACGATTAGTAATTTTTAATACAAAAACTCTAACTTACTGATATTATTCTTTATTTACCTTGGCAATCTTTTAAATAGAAACTATAACGGTTTTTTGGCCAAGTGTCCACCTGTATATTAATTTAAAAAACGTTTTAATTATGAAAAACTAAAAGCAATTAATAGCAGTAAGTATTTAATTTTAATAAATTGTATTAATTGTATATACTGATTATTGATGACCGACTTCTATTTTTAATTTTGATTGATTATTGATTAGTTACTGACTTCTTATTTTTAATTAACAATTAAAAACAAATACTTTGAAAAAAAAGATAACGATTAAAAGATAATATGCACCACAATGCACGATAGAAGTCAAAACTTTACTCAGCTATGTAGGTAAGATATAGCTGGTAATAAAAATAATCTTGTAGGTATATCTTACAAAAAAAGAAATACCTAGTTATGTGAAAATTTATAACTTCGAAACTCGGAGCAATTAGGTAGTTAATTGCTCCGAGCTTCGAAATTTAAAATTTGAAATTTACTTAATCATTTTAATTTTTAGCGTGCCAATTGCCGTTGACGCAAACCCATAAGATTTAAAACGCAGTTAAGCAAGTTTTCTGAAAAATAGTGTTTTGATTGGAAGTAAAGAAACGGAAAACTAAAGAAAGAAGCACAAAATAAAGAAAGAAGATACAGAAATGCATCGTAACTATGTAAGTTTGTAATTTGTCTTTTTATACAGGCTACACTAATAATTGTCACCAAGGTCTAGCTAACTAGGTACTAGTTATTATTCTTGTGCCCAGGTCTATTTTTGTAAAAATATTACCTTTACTCATACATATACCACTGGTATTATACATATTACCTGGTTTGTGTAATATGTCACCTGTTTACTGAGATAGTACCGATAGTACGATAAACGTTGATTAAGTATCGAGAAGTACTTACTTACTTAGGTAGGTAGTTAGTAGAAAAAAAAACAAGTAGGTATTTTAAATTCAACTCAAAGTAATTCCAACGGCTTTTGCACTGCAGGGACTGTCGGTTATTATTATAGGTATTATCTTAATGTATAACGAATTATAGACGAAGTATGTATTGGCACGATTGAAAAACGAACGCCATGTAGTTCTTTCTATCCAATCACAAACGACAAAATGTTTTCATCTTAGGTTTTCATGGATTATCATAACACAAACAATCAGTTTCATAAAAGTTAACTTTTATCATTTTAGCTATCACTCACATTAGTTCAAAAGTACCTAGTTATTACCTAGTAGTAATTATGTAAATGTATGTGATGTGATTGTGACTGTTTTATTATTGGTTAGTATTAGGAATACCTATATACAATAAACAAATACCTAATCAAAGACATCATGCAAACATCCAAATGCAAAATTTCACTCAATATGTATGAGAAAAACTCAGCTTCAAAATGACAAAAGTATAGAAGTCTTTTGATAGCATTAAATTTACAAAGTAAAATAAAAAATATAAAAGATTTTGTAGAAATGGTGTATAGAAGCGGTTTCTCATACTAAATGTTATGTCAGATTATAACAATCGTTACGCCGTTTTTTCTAGCTTTGTCGGCGATGCGGCAAATCTTTGACAAAAGCTTAAGTTCGGCAGCCGTTTGTAAAAGTAATAAAGGGAATCAGGTTCTGTTGTGATTGTTTGATAGGAAAACTAAAGACTTTGCACTTGTACAAAAGTGCGAATCATTGTAGAGCACGAACAAAATGATCAACGTGATCCTTGTCGGTAAACAATAAACATATGTTGAAGTTTTCAGTCCCAACAAAATCACAACATAACGCCGATGTCATTTTTTAGTACTTCCATAGCTTAGGTAGTGGGTACTCCTATTACTTTTCTTTCGATTCTCTTAGAAATCTTTGTTAATACTCAAATCGAAATCAAGTATTATAAAAAAAAAATTAAACTATTTATACGTTTGGTGATTTTTGATAGTAGTTTGTTTTTTACAAAGAGGATTAAATAAACACTATAAAAATGACAGGCGCCTTTTCACCTGAACGTTAATCGAATGAAAAACGACGCGCCTTTGAAATCAGTTTCTGTGATGTTAGTTTAGGTTCACGAGATCAGACCATTCTTTTGCTAAAGATTTATGTGTTTTATATACCAGGTCTATAAATGCCTCAGTTTTATTGGCAGCGAGACATTTACTGATTAATAAAGTGGGTGGAGATGCGGAAGATGATAGTAACGACTCGGCTTCCTAGAATAAATTTGATTTAAAGAGCTTTATACATGCGTGAGTTGTATTTATACAATTTTCTTCATAATATATATTTTAAATTTTTGGGTATGTTTTGAACTGAGTTAATATGTAAGATTATTTCAAATTCCATTATTAGATACTAAAATATACGTGTAAGTGTCGTGGCCATGTCGTAGATTTGCTCATTTCATGAAATGATTGATCATTTCGTGAAATGGTCGCATTTCATGAAATGGTTGAATGTCTATTGGCCAGATCATGATGTGGTTTGAGCAGATCAATGATAAGAAATCGTTTCTCGATATGGCCAACTAAACGCGCGATTTTTTCATGAAATGATCAAAATTATTTGATCATATCGTAAAATAGTTACATTCAATTTTTGGTAGAGGCGCTGCAAGCGCTGTGTTTATGTGATAAGATGGCGGCCGCTGGCGAAAATTTTATTATTCGCAGTTAAAAACTTCATAATTCGTTTAATTACCATATGAAGAATATCATAGCAAAGAATTTACGACGAAGAGGTTCGACTACTATGGAAACTGCGGTTATCTTATATTGAAGAAAAAATGCGTCTAAAATCCTATAACTATGTTTATATATCCTACTATATTATTATAATTGATTCTTTTCTAAAAAGCGATTCGCTTCTGGCACTCGCCGGCCGCTACCGCGGCTCGCTCGCTTTGCTCGCTCGGCTCGTGCGTTGTTTTAACAAAGTCTTACCTAACCTAACCTAAATGTTTCCTATTACAAAAACGATTCGCTTCTGGCACTTACTTAAATGACAATAAACAAGTTCTTAAAATATTCAGATTTTTTTCAATATTTTATGGACTCCCTGTATTTTATACGATCTGGCCAAATGTGGATGACTATATCGTGAAACGTTGACGATTTAACGATCTGGTCAAACTATGTTGGCCACATCATGAAATACGACCATTTCGTGAAATGATCAATCATTTCATGAAATGAGAAAATCTACGATATGGCCACGACATAAGCACTATTTATCAGTATAACTAAATTGTTTTAAACTTTCTTATACTTACGAATTACGATTATCATGAGTTCCTATTGGTATTGTCCCCTATGTTACGTTACAGCAAATCGTTTAACTACACTTTATTATTTATGTACTCTAAGTAAAATACCTTTAAAGTAATATTTATTTGTGGTTAACACATCAAAGTGCGTTAAACCCTCAGTCGAGGCATCCGCATAGCCGCATGCCGACTCGTGCATTTCGACATCCAATCTGAATTACAATGTACGGAATTTACAGACTTCAACCGGTCCCTCTGTGTCCGTATCCGAGCGGAATAAGAAACAGCCTTACTGTTAACTATTGTTCGGGAACATACAACGAACAATGTATTTTCGCCCAATATGGAAGCGCGATTATGTCAACGTGTGCGTAGGTACTGTTTTTAAATAATGACCATTACTTCGTATCGAGAATTGTGGAGGCATCGTGTGCTGCCTGCATTTTAAATGGGTGAGTGTAGCTTTTATTAAACAACTGAGGAGCTTTAGAAGTGTTTATTTTATATGGGAACCAGCTCTTTGTGTTTTAAATCTATTTATGTTTACTGTTTAGCTATGCTGTTTAGTATAAACATAAATAGATTAATAAACATCCGTAATAATCGTTATACAACATACACAAGAATGCATTGTATGCAATGTATATAATTAACTATATAATAAACCTGGAAGAAATTGGTAATCTCGTATAAGTATTCAAAGTGTACGGATTTACGAAACCTGTTCAAAGCGATTACGTAATAGTCTAATTATTTCCGCATCGGTAAGACTGACACTATTTAATACCTCCGTAGGACCAGCTGAACGTTGCGTCAGCGGAAAGGTTGCGGCATTAGTGGTTACATCAAGTGTTGCTAACGCCTCCCAGTTACCCAACAACACTAGTAACACAGAGATAAACGCGAAATCCTGTTCCCATATTGGGTAATAAGATCTCTTCCGCTTCGTTATAAATCTGTTTTGCTTGACAGTTTGACAGATTATTCATAACATTTTTAATACCTGCCTGCCGATCGTCTTGCACTCGAGATATTATTTGAGTTGTAAACAAAAAACAATATAAAAGATCAAAAGAGTTTATTTTTTTATGCCCACTTGGTAGAAGCTACTCATTTATATAACGGCTATGAATAGCGCTAATTTTGAACTTGTCTCAAAATCAGAGTACATTATACCTATATCAAAAGACCAACGACTACATATATTCTGAGAAGCAAACACAAATAGACAGTTGTCACGAGCATAATGTATTTTTGTCACCGTTCCCAGTTCCGGCTGGTTCGTGGAAATGCCCATTTTCGCGGTACCAAGCCGCGGACGCGCGCTCGTATGCCAGTTACCACGTCCTAGGAGGGAAGGGTTACTCGGTAGATAGAGTCGGTGACCGCGAGCGTCGTCTTGCATAAGCATTGAGTCTTGTCAAGTCGCCTTTGTATTCGTGTATGGCTACGGACTCCTAACTAGCTGGAATGGTGCGAAACTATTTTCGACACCAACTAGTGTATGTTTTACCATTGTCATTTTTCTACGATCGACATAATAATGAGGGGCACTCACCTTTGTGAATTTTTTATGATTACAATGAAATCGACCGCCAAAATTGTTTGATTGCTATTACAATGGTTTTAAATATTAATGAGGATTATAGTATGAATACGATAAAGCACATTCCAAATAGGGCATGGACTGCATTGCGACTCTACTGTGTAACGTGAGACAGTGTGACATTAAACTTACTAAGTAAACAAAGTATTATTTGACATGAATTTCCAAAAGTTTGTGATATAATAATAGCACAATAATAGTTACGGTGGCCGTTAAATTTAAGGCTATCTGAGGGTATACAAAGATGATATCTGATGCGATAACAGCAAACAGTAGGCACGGGGCTTGGTATCAGTATGCGGCAGACAGAGTCGCTTCCTGCTGGCCGAGTTCCCGGCCACTATGGTCATTTAATTGTATAATTTGACGTCAGCTTGGCAACCGTAATCAGTTACAAAAAAACATATTATAACCCGGAACTCTTCGCATCGCTAAAATGAATGTAGAGACGGTTATCTTAACGTCTCTATAAATACCTAACTTCTTGTTGTGTCAACTCTATGTCTAGAAATATTATGCTTAAATACTTTTTTTTATCCGCTGATAGATGGGGGATATTATACATTTGTAACCAGAAACTATTATGCTATTCTTTATGAAAGAATAAAAAAAAAATATGCTTTATATTGCCAAGAAAATAAAATAAAACCGTTCTCCCTTCTCCTCCCCATTTTTTCTTATTAAAACTGCATAAACAGGGTTAAGCTTTACACATTTAAAATAAATCTCAATCAAAGTCAATTTGTGATAAGTAGGTGCAGGACAAAAGCTGTTTCTTACCATCAAGAAGCAAAATTTAATATTACTACTTATATTTATGGATATCTTATTCCATAAATCTTATATAATTAAGTAGAAAATTAAAAAATAATAGCTGTTGTTGGGTTTCCCCGCAGCTGTGTGTAAGTAGGTACGTGAGCCCTACGCAGGGGCGATGACACCGGCCGATACTATGCCAAATGTGAATAATAACTATGCAGGAGACTAGAGACCCTCACACGTCACAAGAAATGTATTCAGAATCCTGTTCGTTGATGTTATTCAAACTAGCTAGTATTCAATTATTTTTATCGCGATGAAAACGCATGAAAGCTCTTGTAGGTAGATATTTCATATTTGCTGTTTTCTTCCTTGTTCAACGTTCTTAAATTATTTATATAAATTGTCTTTATTTATATAATAAAAATACGGAAGTGTGTCTCTAAAATTTTAAATGCATATCTTTTAAAGTTGCTGCAATTATTTTTAATTCGAGTTTACATGACAATGTTTTCATTGAAGTTCCTATTGGCATAGGTAAAAGATATAAACACGTGTAAAGTAAACCTTATTATTACCAAATGGATCAAATAAACTACATCTTTCTATCTATCAATAACGCAGATTATAATCAGTTTTGCAATTTTGCATTACCTGCCTATTTCTCTTGCTTGTTCGCCGGTTTAGTTTACAATTAATATTATGTAGCCACATTTTCGTAGCAAAATTTACCAAACCATAAAGATCCAAGTCAAAACAAATATTATAGTCATTTAGTTGATACTAAATTGATAAATTTGTTATGTAAAAACAATTTTTATTAATGGCTCTACAAAAATTAAAATTAAAACTCCATCAACCGCTACAGCTAGACAATCGAAGACATTAAAATGAAATGGTTCAAATGACACAAAAGCAAATGTAAGTAGCGTTTTACTATGCGGACTTGTTGTTTAGAACGGTTCATGAATACAAATGATGATATTTGACGGTCAAAGTAACAAGAACACCTAAGAAAATTTATGACCGTAGCGCACGGTGACGTTACTTACTCTATATGTCACGTAGACCATGTGAAAATCACTGCATGGGAATTAGTACTGAGAACGCTAACATAATTGCTTCCGGCCTTAACTTCAGTATGAACGTGTAGGTATGCAGTAGCTATAAGTAATATGTTTTATTGAGTATACACTTCGATGGTGGATAATTGATAAAGATAGCCCTTATGAAAAAGATATTTAGTTTATGTGGTTTGAAATTGTTACCTAAATTCTTATAGAGTCCGTTTTGCTTTTAGCTTATTTCGCTATGATATAATTTTTAATATTTAATTAAGTATAGGAAATAAAAATTACATTAACTATGTGACGAAACTTATAAAGTGCGTATAAACATGCGAAACTAACATATTATATGTATTAATTTAAGATATTGTACGTTATAAAGGGGTCTTATGAAAGGTAATATTTAATAATATAATATTCCCATAACATTTTGAATATACACAAAAATTATGATAATACAAATAAATTATTGTTAAGATTAATGTTGCATTTGTTTTTTGAAATATTGCCATCTGTTGAGGAGTAGGAAAATCAAAGTTAATCTTCATAATCATACTAGATGGCGCTAGAAGTCATGACCACGCACTGACCACGTAAAGTTCACTGAAAAATTATAACGCAAGATAAATTGAATTCCTGTATCATTCATATTTTCTTTAATTACTTTTTACTCTACAAATTAACCAAATATTATTAATATTTTATATGTACTTCATATATATTAAATACTGACTTATCTAAGTATGCTCGCATATAACCTATGTACTACCTAATAGATATTGCAAATGAGAAACAATATTAACCGCATTAGTCTGCTACCATATATTATAGACTTCCTAAACTGTACCGGATATATCACTGATCATACAGGATATCCATTTCATCCATTCTATCAATACCTATTATTTTATTATATATAACATTTTTTATGAGGGCCTAATTATTACGTAAAACAAAATAAATGTTTTTGAGTTTAATAAAGAATAAGAGCATGAATAATAAAATCTAAAAATTATTTTGTCTTCCTTATCTTCCTCAGTGGCCATATCCGAAAGTAAAATGTGTTTTTAAATTTACATATAGGGTTTTTTCAATAGGTACAACGTGAACGTACTCCGATTCAAGTGGTTGCGGTCTGCGGGCACATTGTGCTTCGCATTAATACACTCGAGCTCAGATGTAGATTGACTTTTTATTTTGTTATTGAGACATCATTGGAAGTATGGAATTACACTTCCATCTGCCACCGCCAACAATAATTTACGATTCAATGTTCTGACTCACGTCTACGCTTATATTATAATGGACGAAAAGTACTGGTTGCATGTGCCAAATTTAGAAAATAAAATTGGTAATGATAGAAATTAACATTATGCACAGTCGGTCAAATACTTAATGTGTACCTTATATGGTTTATAGTAAGGACTCTTTTTTAACATCCTAATTTAGGTCATATGTTTAGGTTTTGAATTTAAACTAGTAATTTGGTCAATGATCTGTTAACTGGCACTTCCTAGTAACGGCTGCGTCTACAATAATTGTTGGCGGGAAATGTCAAGGTTGCGTCCGCTCACTTCCTTTGCTTCTCAGTACTTGTGCCAACTGCCATTAAAGTTCCCCGATGGAAATATCTATACATATAATAAAATCGTAGGAAAGTCAAAACTGTACATTGTATATTTTTTTTAAAGAATACTTGATCTATAATCGATATAGAAGCCAAAAATATAGTTTTTAGAATTTTAAGGTTTAAGGTTTAAAGACATTTATTCCCATTAAGACAATAAGTCACTTACATGAGAAACTTAATTTAAACATAGGTATGTATAAAAAATAACATTCGTTAGTTAAATATTTAGAGTAGGTTATTTACATTAGTTAAGTTAGGTTAGGTACCTACTCATTCATTGCATTCAAAGTTTGAGCGTGTGGTCTTCCAGGATGTGTTTCGATAATTGTTTTTTGAATACAATGAACGAGTTTACACTTTTCAATTTACTTGGCAATCCGTTATAGAAACGTGCTCCCTCGTATGTTGCCGTTCGCCTTCCATAATTCGTTCGGATCTTCGGGAGGGCAAGATAGCTAGCTCGTCTATTAGGATAGTGGCGATTTGATGTTGAGAATAAAATATTTGTATTTATGTTTTTGTGTAGCGCTTTGTGGATGAACATACACGTATTATAAAAGTATAATTGTTTTAAATTCATTATTTTAGTATCGTCGTAGATTTTATTCGTAGAAGTTAAAAAAGGATAGTTAAAAATGGTTTTAATAATTTTATTTTGTAAAATTTGTAGTGGCGCTAATTTATTTTTGTAAGCGCTACCCCACACTTCTATTAAATACATTAGGTGCGGTTTGACTAACGTGTTGTAAATGGTGTGGCGTAATTTATGAGGAATGCAAGAAGTGATATTACGCAGAGATCTAAGAAGTGCTGATAATTTATTTTTTAGGTGGTCGATGTGATAATTCCATTTTAGAGAGCTGTCGATTCGCAAACCTAGGTATTTCTCGTGGGTTTTATGTTCTAATACAACACCGTTAATTTTAAGTGGAGCGTGTGGTGGAATAATTTTGTTCTGAGCTTTGAATTTAATATAACACGTTTTAGATATATTTATTGTTAGTAGATTGTATTGAAACCATTTATTTAATTTATTTAAATCATTTTGTGCTTGCTTTATCATGTCATGTATAGCGGGACCAAAATAAAATAGACAGGTGTCATCCGCATAAAGTGTTAGATGACCATTTAGTTTTAAATCTTGTAAATTATTAATATAAATTAAAAAAAGCAATGGGCCTAAAATCGAACCTTGTGGTATGCCACATGTAATTGGTAAGGGGATGCTATTGTAGTTATCTATTTTAACGATTTGTGATCGATTTTTTAAATATGATTCCAGCATATCTAGTGCTTTACCAGTAATGTTAATGGATGCTAATTTCTTTATTAGAAGTTCGTGAGAAACGGTATCGAAGGCCTTTTGTAGGTCAATAAATACTCCCAAAACTAGATTTTTTGCGTCAATGTTCTGTTTTATTTTAGTAGTCAGGTCTATAGTCGCTGACAGAGTGTTACTTTTTGGCTTAAAACCGTATTGATGAACTGATATAAAATTAAATGAGTCTAAATATTTTTCTAATCTCGTGTGTAAAATCTTCTCTAATATTTTTGACAACACTGGCAAAACCGAAATTGGCCTATAGTTACCAGGTTCAAATTTTGAACCACTCTTATAGATAGGAGTTACCTTCGCTATTTTCAACGAATCCGGAAAACGTCCTTGACTTATAGCTTGGTTGAAACAATCGCTTAAGGTATGATTTAATTTTTCTTTAATGCATTTAATTGCTTTTGTGGTAATACCATCAAGACCTGTACTACAGTTTGAATTAAGGTTATTTATAATTTTTAAAATTTCATTAGGTGTACACGGATCAAAAGTGGATAATTCGTACTTTTTTGATGGCGATTTAGGTAAGGTTGAGGTAGAGTTGGTTTGATATTGTAGGGGTATTAAATTTGCTAGACGAGATCCTATAGTAGAAAAATATTGATTAAAGATCTGGCATATTTCATTTGGCTCGGTAATATATTCAGAATTGATAAGTAATTTAGTAGGTAAAGTACATTTTACAGTTTTGTTATTAGCTAATTTATTTACTAAAGTCCATAATTTCTTGGGTTTTTTTATATTCCTTGTAAATTCTTGGTAATAGTAGGAATCTTTCGTGTCTTGAATAAATTTTTTTATCTTTATCTTTTGAGTGTTAAATTTTATTTGAAGGTTTTTATTTTTAGGGTTGTTTTTTAGTTGATACCATAATAAATTTCTTTCGTTAATTTCTGTTAAAATTTCTTTGTTTATCCAGTCTTTTCGGGGCAGATTTGGAAATTTAGTTTTAATAATCTTACTTTTATCTATAATAGATTTAATTTTATTTTCTAATATTGTATAATCTTTGTTTATTTCAGTATCAACTATGGAGTCAGACAGGGATGATAATCTTTCGTAATTAATTGCTTTATATTGAGTTTTAACACTTTTTGGGGGTAAATATTTTTTTAATTCTACGTATATGTGCTTATGGTCGGAAATACATGAGTTTATTATTGCGAAATGAAAATTATCATTTTGAAGGTTCGTACTTACATGGTCAATGATAGATTTTTTTGAGGAGTCTCTTGTGCTGTATTTTTTAGTTAGTTTATTGAGTAATATATGTCCATTACACTTAAGAGTATATTTGTATAGTTTGGTATTTTTATCTTTTGTTAACAAGTCGATATTAAAATCTCCAAAAATAATAGCTCTGTGCCTTTGTTGTAATTGCGATTCATACATTTCAAGGAATTTTTGACAGTTAGTATAGCCCGGTTTATAGATAACGCCTACATCAATTTTACATCGTTCTAAACTTATCCATAAGTAATTGTTCCCATCCTCGTATCGTGATTCAATAAGATTGTGTTTTAAATCGTTGTGGATGTATGCTGAGACTCCACCTCCTCTTGCGTCAGTCCGGTAGTTAAAATAATGTGTGTAATTATCAATATTTAATTCTGAAGCTTGCGTATCAGAATTTATCCAAGTTTCAGTAATTAGAATTACGTGGATAGGTTTTATTAATGAGCTCAGGATACATTTTACTTCATCTAGTTTACCTTTTTTTCTTATGCTTCGCGCATTGAAGTATATAAATCTAAGCCTGGATCGGGAGATTTGCAAATTTTCATAGCTGTCTAGTATTTCGTAGGAGTTGATATTTTGGTTGTTATTGTGGTTGTTGTTTATTTCTAGTTTTTTGACATAATTTTCTTTATAGTAGGCATTCCGTTAACATATTTTATTGTGAGATCTGTTTCTCCTTCACCAATGCGACGGTTTAGTTCATCCTGTAAACTTTTAAGATATTTTTCCTGAGCTGGCGTTTGATCACTAAAAGCTTTAATATTGTTGGGTAATTTATTTTTGTTACGTAGGATTATTTTAGCAGATTCAATTGTGTCATAGCAAACCTTTATTCTACGATTTTTCCCCGGTGAATACTTGCCAATTCTATATATCTTTACTGGCTTCGGTAGGTCTGAACTTATTAGCGAGGTAATTTTTAAAATTTCGTAGTTGTCTTTAGATATCCTCTCCTCTGAGTTATAAGATGTCGATTCTGGGAAACCAGCAAAAATTACATTTTTTTCGCGGCTTTTTCTGTCTCGTAGTTCCTTGATTAAGTGTTCATTTATATGTAGTTGATTTTTAGACGTAAAACCCGATGGATTGGATGACTGATTTATTGATTGAAGATTTAACTCCAGTGATTTTATTTTACTCTCACCCTGGTTGATCTGGGATTCTAATTGAGAAATAGTACTCTTCAATATGTTTTGTTCAGTAATTATCATACATGCTGATGACTTAATTTCATTGATTTGATTCGTATTTTGGCGAATTAAATTCAAGGATTGTTCGTTGGACGATTTAATTTCGGTAATTTGTGTTTTTACCTCAGAAATGTTTTCATGAATTTTGTTTATTATTTGTTCATTTGAGCAAACATATTTTTCAAGTAATGTACTAATACGGCTCAACTCCGAGCGAATATCCTTCATATCATCACTACATCTGCAATCTTGTTCTAGCGGTTGTTTACGTTTTCTGTAAGTAATTTGAGTATCAGTTGGCGTAGAACTCGTAGAAAACGAACTTAGCTTCGATAGATCGGGATGCGATCCACCGGCAGTACCCACTGCACCACTGCTGGTTAAACGTGTTGGCGATCTGCGTACACTCATATTTACTCCGCAATGGATAATTTTGCAGGAATATGAGTCGTTCTACGGTGCGTGCAGGACAAAAAATTGCACTTGTCTTGCTCCCGCTTGAACCGCTCGCTGTGTTTCGAACGTAAATTGAAATGATGTAAATACCAAACACTAATTATGCAACTTGAATTCTTATTATCACGTAAATAATTATTAAAATCGCAAAGCACTTTATAGTAAAAAGTAATACACGTCTATTCTGATTCACTAACGAACGAAGACTTTTTGTCTGTTTGTCTGTTTGTCTGTATGAATTTCCGGGCTAATCTCAGAAAGTACTGCATAGATTTACTTCAAATTTTGCATGAATATTCCTAAGAGGTCGGGTGAGGATAGTTTAAACATATTATCATGATATCACCTTCGGGGGAGGAGCTGTGAACCTTTATTTTTCTTACATATTTTGTGTACTACGACAGCGTACAATCTAAAGACTCATGTTTAAATGTTGGTTTCGAGTAAACCATGCTATTATCTAGCTTTACAAAATAAAAACTATGTCATTTACGTAATTTGGGCAGAGAAACAGTTTAATGAATTTAGTAGTATACCTAAAGACAAATTTGCAACAGCGCCATCTATGAGATTTCGTAAAAATCAAATCAATTTACATGTTAACACTACTGAACATACTGTTGAAAATTAATAATCCATACTAATATTATAAATGCGAAAGTAACTCTGTCTGTCTGTCTGTTACTCAATCACGCCTGAACTACTGAACCAATTTGCATGAAATTTGGTATAGAGATATTTTGATACCCGAGAAAGGACATAGGATAGGTTTTATCCCGGAAATCCTACGGGAACGGGTTTTTCTTTGAAAACGCGGGCGAAGCCGCGGGCGGAAAGCTAGTAATACAAATAACGTGGTAGTGTCCAATACTGATGCGGAAAATCACACAAAAACATACAAGTCAAAATGTTTTTTAGAATTGAAGATTGTACCTATAATCAACAGGAACATGAATATCCGTAAATATGAAGTCATGAGATTATCTGCGGTAAATTGATTAGATTAGCAATTTCTTTGGATTAATATTTTGAATGTTATCATATTGGCGTTAGTATTAAGATTTGATAATAAGTTATTAGATAACTAGGTACTGGATAATCTCGTTATGACGCAGCTATAAATGTTTTTATACTACAATTAAAAATAATTATGGCTAGTTTCCCGACTGCAATTTTGTTACAATGTCAAAGTAGGAATTAAATAAATAATAATAATTACTCTATAAATATTGAACTTAATTTATCATTATCAAAATTAAATGAGTTAGGTAGTTAAAATCTTATAAACGCACAATTACGCGAAGATGAATTCTTGAAAATTGAAAAAATTTAATATAAATCAAAATAATTAAATTAAATGATGTTTGGGAATAAAATAAAATAAAATTGGAATAACATTTATATCTACAGGATCTCACTTAGTTCATTTACCTTTTGGTAAATAATATGTAACCAAACTAGATCTACCATCATCATTTGCATGCTTCTATTTTGAATACCGTTCCCTTATCGTCTACGAGTTTGTCAAGACATTGTCTGTATTGTTTGTATAGATGAGCCATTACTTTTAATAAAATAATAACCTAATCGATGGGTTGTGCTGATGTGAGCGGATTAAGTAATTTTCAACGTATTTCCCTGTACGATAAGAGATTGTCAAGGTCCGTGATTAATTGCCTCTGAGCGGAGTTAATTTCGACTTGTACGGAAATCGCTTGAAAAGTACTTAGGGGGCGTCCATAAATTACGTGAGTTGTTTTAGGGGGGGAGGGGGTCGAGTAAAATCTCATCTAACCTTACGTTGGGGAGAGGGGGGTGTCGGCAAATATCACGCAATTTTTTTCTAATTGAAACAAAACAAATTATACTCTTTTGGTCCATTTAATCCAAATAACATGCTTAAGATTTTAATGTTACGGTTAAGATTTAAATATTCTATTGTTACCTAAGGGCCGATTTTTCAATGCTTATCGTGTAATACTTTATGGGACGGATAAGTTTTATCCAAGCATTAAAAAATCGGCCCTTATTATAACTTTCAGCAATATTAAATACTATTTTTAACTAGTCGTAAACAAAAGCACGAAGCAATTTTTTTTCTTTTTACAATGACAAAATATAAACATAAGAAACCCAAATTTTGAAAAATCTCACGTGAGATGGGGGGATGGGGGAGGGGGTTCAATAAAATCTCATGATATCTCACCAGAGGGGGAGGGAGGGTCAAAAAATAGACAAAAACACCTCACGTAATTTATGGACGCTCCCTTATTTAGATTTGACGTAATAACTGGAAGTTGTGCATTTGTTGTAATTTGACCCACTTGGCTTTATTAAGCTATTGCATAGCTTCTATCGCGGGCCTTGAGCGCGGGGACCGAATCGAGAAATTCCGTAACGAAAAAACCTCACGCTCCCCACTCCGACGGGCGGAGGTGTGGCTTGAAGGCATAGCATGCAATAGCTTTACCGCGGCAGTCCCCGAGTGCCACACGCATTGAGATAAGCCACACGTCGTTTTTTTTTATAGACTTGACTTTTAAATGACTACTGAGCGGAAGCAGGCTGTAGGTATAAATTGTAAAGATTGTAGCGCTAAAGGTGGAAATAATTAAAACTTATTCGTATTTAATTTTAGTAAATTTATGACTCTACTTATAGGGTTTAAGATAAAAATACACTTTTAAATCATTTGAAACTCCCATCAGCGATCGAACTCAAAATAAACCTGGACAAATATTTTTTTTTTTTTTGTTTGGCTTTTGTTTGGATTCACGATAACATGACAAAATTTGACACACGGAAAATAAAAATATGAAAAAATATTTCAGATTAATTTATAGTCTGCAAAACATTAATAAAGTGTACGTAGAGCTTTTTTTAAACTCTATGTACATAATAAAATATAGGATTGTTAAAAAAATCAACAGTGCTGCTTTTAAATTTTGTTTAATAGTTTCTATTTATGTTAAGGTTAAACAAACGTTTATTAGTTAATTTAAACATGTAAACAAATAGGTGTCACATAAAGTCGTCAGATGGCGTCCGGATTACATTCAAGGGCTGGCGTAACGACGACGCCAATGGAGCGAGCTTCCTGAGCCTTTCTTATTGTGAACACTGATTTGAGAACAGGGAAAACTGTTGAGTGAGTGGAGATGTTTTACTCTGTAACTTTTTTACAAAATTAGAAGCTACTGCAACATAATCATAAATCATAATGATGCAAAGGCAAGGCAAATTAATCTGTTACTGTATTTCTGAAGGAGATCTAATACTTATATTATGCTAATTAAGGACTTACTTAACGTTAATAATATAAGTACAGCTAACTCTAGGATAATGCATTAAGAATTTTAACATTACACATTAGTTGATAACTATTTTTAAAAAATCCTAGTGTTGAACCCATTGAGTAACTTTAACCCAAAATGAACAAGCTCTTTAACAAACTACAAAATATTAAGACAATAGAATGACTTTTATAGTGAATATAAAGCTACTCTATGTTTTTTAGAAATCTCATCACAAAGCAGTTTTCGTGGTCATTGGAGCGTCAAGCGAGAGAGCCAAGGGTACTACACCCACGATTTCCCACAGTTCAAAGGAGTAGCATGTCACCTGAAGCCTTATTAAAGGGTAATTAATCCACACCCGCACTATCTTGCAAAAAACTAAGAACAAGTGTATTTTTAAAGCTGAGTGCCTGCATTATGAGGCTTGCTGCAAAAAATGTTCCCCGTTACGTTGAACACATTTTTGAGAATTTTAGGCGTATATTATATTTTATCAAAATAGGTAATAAGTATGTAGTTTCAAAACAATATGTGAATTGTGAAGGTCTATCAAAATAGACTAAGTTGATATTCACAATCTATTAGTATATTTTCCTTAGAATAGAAAATATTTGAAAACATGTTTCTTTCGTGCGTTTTGAAATAAATTTGTTGAGCTATTATTGTAATTCGTATTTAAGTAATACTATTCTACATATATTGAATATTTTAATTTAAAAATAGCACTAAAATTTAAATAAATGACTCTCCGAAATTATTAAGTGTTCAATCTAGATTCTAGAGCATTATTTGTACATAAGATACGGATAATTATAAAACCACGTGCACGGATTTCCAAGAATCACTTAATCCATATACCTACACAAAATGAATTCGTTAACATAATTTTGTTATAAGAATCCACATAACACGAGATAATTGCATCATTTGCGTGTATGCTTTTGCACGTAACGGAGCGAGAGTGCATTCTCAGCTATCTAATGACAATGAACATCCCCGCTTTCCAAGTTCATTAACAATGAAAGTATTGTTTGCGTGAAAACAAGTGCACAGCGCAGCATCTTTTAGCATTAACGATATTATTATGGGCTAATAAAATCTTGTCGCGCCGACTGAGTTATGATGATATCACGATGTAAGGCGTAATAGTTTATTACATATTTATTAAATTAATTTCTAAGTATATTACGTAAGAGCTATTCTGCTAGGTGAATATAGCAACTAAATAATTATCATATGCCTTTATTTGTTCAGATATTGGTCGCTACGCGAAATTGCTTGTTTGTTATACGTTGCGGTTTTCATCTGCGTTCAAATTTACTTATGGAATTTTGTATATTTAAATGATTTATTAAGCTATAATAACGTAGTTAATGTTAGCAAAACGATAAATTGTCAAGTCATTTTGCTCATTTAACACTACAGGTTAAAATGGCTGGATAATACCGAGTTAGCAAAACACTAAAAATGACAAAATAAAATACACATCACGATGTCGTGCGTTGATCAAAAATTTTTTCCAAATATAAAATTGTATATAGAACTTACGTATCACCAACTCCATAGAATAGCAGTTACGCGCCAAAAACAGGATCTAATTGTATTTTTAAAAAAAAAGTAAATCTTGTTACTGGATAGAGGCGGGGCGCGGCCGTTGCGCGACGTAGCTCGCGTAACCGCTCGCTTCACTGCCAAGGCCACCTTGCTTTCTCCACGTAACTCGCAGCTCTCTACTTGTGTAACTATTATCGCATTTATGTAACACTTTAATGAATATCGATTCCGACAACTACTGTCCTGCTTTGTAAAACCATATCGTTACAGTTATTATCACCTACAAGTCTTACGACAAGTTTTGGAACCATTGTTTCGCAGATTATGGAAGATTATAACTGTTATTGTGTATTTCAGGAATAGATTATATTCTTTAAGGTTACTACGAAGGTCTCATACCCTTTATATCCAGTTTACCTTAGTTAACGGTAATTTATTAGACGATTACAAGCGTGCGCTTCAATAGAGATGGACCTTGGAGAGTTTCCTATTTAAATTAGGTAATTAATAAGAACTTTAAAAGGGTTTCCGTCAACCGTAGATGAGGTAATATAAGATATGAATGAAGCTGTTATTCTTGACCTAAACTTTTAGTTTAAAATGACGATTGCTTCCGTATTTTATGGTGATAAATTCAATTTATCAATAGTAATTTTGTATGCGTAAAAATTGTTTGGAAATCAAAGTTGTTATTGAAATTAGAATAAACATAATATCCGATGATTTAAAAATGGAATAGCATTAATTTTAAAAGTAATATTGATTACCTACTAACATTTTTTTTTTTCAAAATAGAATCTGAACATCAATTTTTTACCCTCTACTTTACCTATGTATACGTACATGCACTGCACATATCTTAAATATTTAATTAAAAATGTAGTCCAACTCACTATATTTTTTTACTTGTTAGGAAATCTGAGTTGTGTCGTTTTATGCAAGTTTTATGCATAAACTTTTATATTTAAAGCTTATGTTATGTAGGCGTCAAGTACATGTCAATAGGAAGTATTAATCATTGTCAGAGATTCTGACTAACACTAACTCACTGCCGCGTGGTATTTTGTCTTCCGCAGTGACACTATTAAATTTTATTAACCATAATATTTAAAGTTTAAACCGATGTAAAAATTGCTTAAATGCTATTAGTGTATAACTATAGGTGTACGTAACGGTTACATTAAATATAAATATATCCACATTCTTCAAAATATAAAAAGCTTCATCCATTCAGTCCTGTATTTTTCGCAAACATTTCAGCGGTGAATGAAAGAGTATACACGCGTTGCATCTTGTAGAAGTAAGCTTACACTGCACTGACCGTGTTTACATTAAGCTTTCATTCACAAAACCAATATTATAACGCATCAATGAGTTTAAAAAGCATGAAGAGTATGCGGATATAAAAAATTGTGCATTATGCGTGCAAAACGAACACCCACGTTGCGAATTCCAGTCCATTATAAGTTCAATCCCACGGGCTCGAGTATCAAACGGGAGCCAATACTGGGCGTTGTCTGGACGCGAAGATTAACTTTTTGTATAAAAGACATTCTTCTTAATATATCACTCGACAAGAATGAACAGCGTCTATGCCGCATCTATGCATTATTCCTAGAAGTCGAAATTCCCTTTCATTATTTAATACATACCTAATAGTATTTTATGAATATACCTACGGGCTATACGGCCTACATCATACATACACGGATCTTGGTTTTGTATATAATAACTATAAAGAACAGTCGTTATGTGCTTATTTATAACATCGATACAGATGTTAAGTAGGTACGTGTAGACTGTAGATATTATTGCGTTAATAGTTAATACCACAGAATTGCCGATTAAGCGTGTGCACATTGCAGGTAATTTGATTAGGACGCAACCGCACATTTAAAGACGCTCAAATATAAAATAAACCATGCTCATCATAACTAAGACAAAATAATGCTTTGTTATTGTTAACGGACCACCAGGCGAGAGTGAGGCGCCCTATCTCCCCGCGAAGATAAAATGTTCATGTCTGCTCAGCACCTACATTCGTATTTTGTTAAATATTATTTTTAAACCTCCAAACATTTAAGGAACACATGTGCTGCCACCTGACCTCTCCGAACTTTCCCACACTGAGATTCTCGAAGCCCTTGGAACAAAAACATTTACGTATACGTTGCTCTACAATAATATGACTTACCGAAAACTCCGTTCCAACCATTCGCTTTGAAACTTAACCACGTAGGTACGTCTGTTTACGGCAGCAAATGTCTCGTTTGCAGCGACGCCTAACCTTTTTTCTGTTTACTCAAATGATCTGGTGATTGTTTTTTAATTTATTCCATAGTTCGGTGGCGACATGTGTTTCCAATCAGAGCTCGACAAGCCTTTTAGCGTTTTTATACCAATATTTTACAGCTATATTAGTGCATTAGGGATAAAAAGCATTTCAGAAAAAAGTATTTAAATGCATACACATTTCTAAGATACCAATATAAATTCCATGAACATTATAAATCAGTAGATATATGTGTGAATTTACAGGGTTAACTCAACAGGTACCTATATAATATTTGATATTGTCATTAACAATAGTATCACTAAGTACATAGTATAAAACAAACTTTCTCTGTCCCTATGTCCATATTATGTATGCTTAAAACTTTAAAACTACGCAACGGAGTTTGATCCGGTTTTTTTTAATGGATAGAGTGATTCAAGAGGAAGGTTTTAATATATAATTTATTAAGTTTTAGACAAAGCGGGCGAAGCCGCGGGCGGAAAGCTAGTCTGAAATAAAAATTCCATTAAACTATTGATCAATGAAATGTAAAAAATGTATGCATTGAATGACTTAGTATCTTTGTTTACTTTTAAAGGCTAAAATAATGGGTTGTTAGTGAATGTACATCGATTGTAGAGTCAATGAGGCGTCATAACCTCGGACGTCCCGCGGTGCGATTGTTCCTACATCTGTCGTGTCGTGAAGCAGCTATTTATTATCGCCCTGTGTTTAGTTCCTTGTTGCTTACCTATTAAGGCACTGCGGGCGATATTTATCTTAGCAATGGAGCATTATTGATTTACCGCGGATTATAGTATTTTCTACATTAGGCAATGTTTAAGACATGGCTAGCGCTAGTCTTATAGTAAAATGGACCAATTTAGGAACATGTAAATGTAGAGATTATGCATTTATAAAAAAAAGTATGCATACCTATTAAGCATTTGAATTATTAACTACTAGCTTACCCCCCGCGGCTTCGCCCGCTTTGTCTAAAACCTAATAAATTATATACTAAAACCTTCCTCTTGAATCACGCTATCTATTAAAAAAAACCGCATCAAAATCCGTTGCGTAGTTTTAAAGATTTAAGCATACAAAGGGACATAGGGACAGAGAAAGCGACTTTGTTTTATACTAAGTAGTGATTTAAAACATATCTGCATTAGCAGCTAGATAGGTATAACTGCGGTAATTCTTATAAATATATAATTATGAATTAATGTGATCAGTACTTTATATGTGACAGAGCAACACCCATCTTTACCAAAATCCAAACAATGTTCCAATTCTATTTCTATTCAATATTTTTAACAACAATTAGCTTATAACCGGCCGGCGTCTAATTACAGGAAGACTTAAATAGTCTATAATAATCATTAGATACGGAAGACTGAGGAAACAGCAGTGGTCGGACGACAGGGAACTGACGTCATGTACCAAATTAAACCGATTCCGAGAACAGAAACATTCTGCTAGTGCAGTCGTCCTGCCCACCCGCCACACGTGTGGACACTTAGCTTACTCCTTATCGGATTTACTTATTTCATATTTGTAAACTGTAGATTAATATAGCTGAAAATACTTTTTTATACGTTTAAAATAATTAAATAATATAGTTAATAAAGAAAATATTTTAAATACTTAAATTAAAGTATCTTTACATTCGATTTATACGGTATATTATTATCCATTTATTTAAAATATTCTTAACATTTATTTATTAACACTTCATGTCCCAATTAATCGCGAATTAAACAAGTGGCACTCACATTTTGTTTATCTCATTGTAATTACTACTCATTTACTACTTCAGTTTATTGAACTCTATTAGCTACTAATTTGTTCAATCAGCATCTGTAAGGAATCTTCGAATAGTCAATACATTCCGTTTCAGCCGTAATGGTCGTAATAATATTTATAAAACACGCGCCCTCCCGCGGCTTCCCATAAAATTTAAATGGATTATAATTATTATATAACCACACTTTAGTTCTTAACAGTTAACCCCCTGCCTGGTGAAAGTCAGTTAAAAATCTATGAAGTTGATAATAAAAGTAGAAATTAGTAAATTCGCGTTAAATTTTATTTATAATACATAGTTATAAATAGTTTCAAAAATGTATGAGATTGAGCGAGAACTGCTTAATATCAGCATTAATCTCGAAGCGTAAACAATTGAATACTCCGCGGGAAACTTTACAGTTCCAGGAAGGGAACTTCATGAAACGACTTCGGCTGTTCGCATTTTAGTCGAAAAATTATAACTGCTTTTTGCAATAAAATATAATATGAAGTCTTCTATTACATTTATTTTATGTTTTATTTATATTCCATAAAAATAAATTGTTTTCCGGGCAGCTGTTGTCAGTCTTATCCACAGAAAACCGGATCCTATGGCTCTCTCGTGCGTCGGTATAGGAGGCTAACACAAATAATACAAATAGATTAAATACAGATAGAATATATTTACACGTGTATTCCCGCCTAGCAATAAGCCAGTGAAAAGGTTGTAATTACGAACAGTCCGGATGGGAGAGAAGACCGGATCCTGCCGAACTCATCCGCCCCCGGTTATCCGGGTCGACACTTCCGCGCCCTATTTTCATTGCAATATCAATCCTGATTTCGCTTTAGCTTCAATTTAATAATGTTTTGTTTCTATATTTTTGCCTTTGGACTAGACTAGAATGTTAATTGTTTATTTGATTGAACGAATATGGTAGGTATTCAATTTTTTTTCCATTATAACAACGAATCATTTAAATTTTCGTATCTGCAATTGGCTTTGAATTCGAAGATTAAAACGTGAATTCGTTACGCGTAACATGAGATTGCTCTGAGAGGCAAAGAGAATTTCGAATTGACTTAAGACGTACCCGGTGTACGTTACAACTGGGCCTCTGTTTGCACTCGATTTAGCGTAAAAACGTTTCGAACATGCCTCCGATTCGTTCAACGTTTTTCGTATTAAAGAATCCTTTATTATCTGCAAGCAACTTGATACCAGCTCGGCAGCTGGCGCCGTAGCTTCCGAGGAATGGTTGCGGATTCGATTGCAACCTCGCAATTCGATCTTTTGTTGTCAGAAGCGATATTTGGGTATTTATCTGCTGATCTGACGTGTCTCGTGCGCTAGTCATCTTCGTAACTCTAGACGGGGTGCCCATTGTGGTAGCTTACAATAGTGCAGCATGTGCCATCTGACTAGATAAACTTGTCTAAAGTGTCATCGCCACTATCTGCTAGAGATCGGTAAGTTCATATTTATATCGAATGGAAAATATAGATTGGATGTGAAAGATAAAACCCGTGTTACAAACCATCCAAATGTAATTTTTCGTTTTCAATAAATACTAAATTGTTTAATATGATTATGGGTTATATCCAATATAAATAAAGTAAACAAATAATTAATTAAAAACCATGATGAAAACAACTATATTGCTCACAAAGATGAGATTCTCTATCGCAACCACAGATCGCAACATTCGTTTTAGGTTAAAATAATATAATTTGGCAACATAAAATTCACACATTCAATTTTATTACGAATGTCGTATATCTGATGCAACTCCTAATTTGTCGAAAGACAAGGAAGTTAAGTATACGAATATTACATTAGAATATCATAGCAAGTAGTCGTCTGTGGGTGTTTTGATGGTAGATTAGCGCTTCATAGCGGGCTTACGCGTACTAGACACGCGCCCTACATGCATAATGCGCGGTGTTACGGAGTATTACGTGCTTCGGTCGTTATGCAAGGCGCACGGAACCGACGCGCAACCCGCCGTGAGAAGCAGCGCAACACACAATACAACCTATCTAACACACCCGCTCGGCGCTTGCACGCTTGCTGTAACGGCAATAAACAATACTATATTGATCACTAACTAGTTCCTTCCAATTATATTAGAATTGCACTGAGATTTGTTACGTCGCTCTCGCAACAATCATTTCGTAATCCTGACGCTTACTCCCGCCTAGACAGTAAAAAATACAAATCAAAAGGAGGCGTCACGTTTGTTGAACAAACATGTGCGACGCAGTTCTTTAAAAAATGCGGCGACCTGAAAAAAATGTAGAAAAAAGACACTCGTATGCTGAAGCTCGCCCGTCTGACAGGAAATATGATATTTTATTTTAGCCGTGGGATCAAACTGAGTCGATAATTTGTGTGGAACGGTAGAACATCAGAGGCGACGTGGTAAATCTAAACGTCCAAAGACATTTTTTTTCATTAACGGTCTCGGAGAGTTTTCAATTTATCTGGACATCAGATAGTGGATAGATCAAAGAGTGTTCATCGTTATTGTTGATTTTCATAATGTAGTTTTATAAATGGTTTATGCCAATTAAGTTTAAGCGGTCAGTGCTCTGTCTGATCGTGTTCGTTGGCGAGTGGTGGTGCGGGTTAATAATAACAGGAATCAATACCAATCAGCATCAATCTGCACCCGGAAGCCTTATAGCTGGACAGAGTGATTGTCCCTTCTCGGTTCTTCGCGGTCATGATTATATTAGTTTATGTTGTTCTTAACAAGGCTGCCTTACTTGTTTTACATTTGTGAGTGGAATAATTGGAAGTAACCTTTAACGGTATCACATTTGAACGAGTGCGGGTTATTTGGAATGATTGAATGTAAACTTTACATGTTAATAAATATACGACAAAAATAAATAATTACTACCTATAATCAGAATATTTTGTTCTTTATTTATTTATTTATTTATTTATTTATGCTTTATTGTACATACATACCAGGGCAAACAAACTTAGTCTATAATTTTATACAATAATAACACACGGGCACATATGCACGAAAAGGCGGCCTTATTGCTCAAGAGCAATCTCTTCCAGGCAACCCTGATTGTAAGGAATGTTGAACGAGTACGCGTTGGCGCAAATTCAATGTCTAAATTGATACATTGTACAAATAACTAATTTATATACAATACAAAAACAATAAATATAATATAATAGACAAAATAAAATTTTTATCTAAATAAGTCATACATCTATTGATATATTAAAATATTATATTTAAAAATAAATATATACAGATAACATAAAACATATAATATATATATATATATATATATATATATATATATATAATATATATATATATATTTATAATATATATATAAATACATATACTAAATATACCAAATAACACAAAATATTATAATATAATAAATGATGTCTCATACATAAATATAATATCGAGAGATATAAATTAAATATAGCAACACAATATTATAATGATAAGAAATGGCTTTTAACCAGAGCTTTAAAACTACTAATATTTTTCGCCCGCATGATGGATTCAGGCAGAGCGTTCCAAAGATGAATAGCACGAACAGTAAATGACAGTTCTTTGACAGTTCTTTGTACATACTTGATATTGTGTCCAGCTATAAAGGTATCTAAGAACAGCAAATAACAAATCAGAGGTCATAATATATTATGTAGTCCGTGAAGATTAGCGTATGTAGGTACCTAAGTATAGACTGCAGCTTGAGGCAAGTAAGCTGTGTCTCAACTCTCAACATTCTCAAAATGTTACTACGATGCAGTGACGGTGTCGTTGAGCCTATAAAATGTCCAAAGTGTAAACATGCGTAAATATCGCGCCGCACGCACTCGTAAAATCTATTTCTCGCACCACACCAGAACCTACTACAAGAAAGAGACTTTTTTGTATAAACATTATCGAACTATTTTTGAATGTGATGAAGTTATCAAATAGTGGTTCAATTTCACTTATACTTACGCAGCCATTGTTTTATACTAAAAATTTCGTAAGATAGAATGCTAAATAAAAACAATGACACAATTTTAATTCATTCGAACTTTGTTTTTGTTTGAAGTTTCATAATAACTGTGCAGTGGAAGACATCCGTTTCGCCTCATCAGTCACAGCCACTTACAGGAGCTTTCTACACGTGAACAAAGGCGGACGGGTCTCTGAGTCACCGACCAGATTATTAAGTCTAATATAACACATGAACACACAAAGCCGAGGGTCTCGACTCGTGATTTGTCTTGATTGCTATTCCGAGCGTCGACTCTCCTGGGTAGGTATTTGAGAAATATTTCCAAACATGACGTAAGTCATAAGGAAACTTGAATACAAAACGAGGAGACGCTCGATAATATACCGGATAAAAAATGACATCGCGATCGACTTCACAGAAAAAAGTTGTCGAACAACGTCGTAGAAATATCAAGTTATTTTAGGTAATTAAAATATAAAAGTATTAAACTAACATAATCAAATTATTGAAATGAAACAATAATGAGTAGATATAATTTATTAAATATAAAAGTCTGAAGATGAACAACTAATATCTTTCTAAAATTGAACCTTATTCCTCTACCATAAGACAGGGAGGTACGTACGTCATAAATTTGACCAATATGGGTACTAAAAAGTACCCGACAACATTATCCCTCAAATGAGCCGAAGCTATTTGCAAGCCAATATGAGCTAATGGTATCGGAGAACGATCTCTAGGTGTGGCTTTTATGTATAGTATGCCCTCTTGACCTGGAACTAAGCGGAATCTCGTTCGAGGATAAGTTTTCCAGCTCGCTCCTAGTCGTGCTGAGTCATCCCATAAACCACAACATCGGGTATAAATGGTGCGGTTGCCTGGATTCCAAATTCTGAAATGAATTGGTCACAAAATTGCATTACAGACTCAGGTATCTGTCTTAACTAGAATTCTTAATAATTTGAAAAATGTGCGAATTGCCAATATTATTTTTGCGCCTACGTGATTGATATACCTACTCTATACAAGCTGGTTTCAAAAAACTTTTTCGTACATACTACAAAATAATGCACTGCACTCATAGACCGTATATACCGTAATTTACATATCATAACTTCGCCATTAAGGTCAAAACAAAAATGACTGGGTGACCAACTTATATGTAAAGGAAACTTTGGAACAGGATCCTTTTTAGTCTTTTCTTTGATAACAATTTCTGATTTATGTTGATGTGGCAATTTTTCAGCAAATACATTTCGTAGTGATACCTGAAACAATACAGTTGCAGGTATGAATTTAATTATTTTAAGAATTTTAATAATAATATTAATACCTCAAGAATACCTCATATTCACTCTCACATTTTACCTTACTTGATACAATAGTGATATGGTATTTATTACGAAAGAATAGAAAAGTAAAAAAGTGGTAATACACCGGTTTTTAAATAGTTAGAAGGAACATATTTTGTTGTTTCAGAAAAATTAAACCAATTCAAACAGCAAACCTTTTCTGGCTCCACTTTAAGTCGAGGATTATGACATAACACTGGTGGAAGTGGGTTTAATATTTCTGACCCTGCACCTGCAATGTTATCCGTTAATGACGCCATACACTCGTGACAAAGATCACTACAAATATAGAAAGATACTAATAGTATTATCGTACAGAGAATACCATTTTTAGCATAATTTATTATCAAAAACTAACTTCACTTAGAATTTTCAATCAACTACTACGGAAATTACAGTGATAAATCACAAAATGACAATTTAAATAAAACCGGCCAAGTGCGAGTCGGGCTCGCGCACAAA